>CAWUFW010023881.1:0-68326 GCA_963921515.1 Calotriton arnoldi | reverse complement strand
TGCACAGAAACCATCCGCACACAAAACCAATAGCACACAACATGGCCAACAAGTCCACACAGCAAGGCACGCACAAATACACAAGCACAGTACACATCCCGAAAACACCCCCGGACAAACAAAAAATACAAAGGCCAGAACCCCAGACACAACACACCTGAAAACAACAGACCATGAGGACACACCCACATAGGTGAGTACAAAAGCAGCACTCCCACAGACCACAACCCCTTGCTACATTGCAAACCAGAGAGGAGAGGAGAGGACACAGTGACACAGCAAGGACAGCAGCACACCACAGAAACGCACACATCACTACCACCACCACCACCACCACCAAACACCGGCACCACAAACCCCCTGCACATTACACAACACACACCGCACCAGCACCACAAACACCATGGCACCACAAAGGATGCCCAAGTTCACGCCCATGGAGCTGACGGTCATGGTCGACGAGATCATCAAGGTGTACCCACAAATCTATGGGAACATGGTCCAGCACACACCACTAGCCACCAGAAACAGAATGTGGACCCGGATCGTAGACCAGGTCAATGCAGTCGGGACCCTGCCCAGGAACAGAACCGAGATAAACAAACGTTGGAATGACGTAAAGAGCCTGGTCAAGAAGAAGGAGGGCAAAAACAGAGAGCTGGCTGCCGTCACTGGCGGAGGGAATCCCGCGCTCTTTAAGACCTTCAAAGCGTGGGAGGAGAAGGTGCGAGTCGTAATCCATCCGGAGATCCTCGCCGGATTAGCAGGGGAGTGGAGGCTGGTAAGTACAAACTAATGTATACCAGCACACCGCTATGTACACACATGCGCAACCACCATGCCACAGCTCCCAGGGACAAACACCCCCATGTCCAGCACACAATACACAACACATCACACGCACATGCAACAGACACTACCACACACAGGCCAAACCGAACAACTGTAAGATGCGTGGGGACATGTGTACACTAAGCCAGCCACGTAACCACCAACAGGTCCCCAAATATGCCAGAAGCGCCACAACGAGCACCCACCACACCCATGTGTCCGCCACAGCTGCACCAACTGACAAGTAACAGGTAAGTGGCAGGAACACAAAGTGCAGTGGGTCGGAGGGGGACAGCTGAAGTACAACACCCACCAGGCCCCCACTCCCACAGACCAGCAAGGTGGAGCACTCCCCACACCCATGTGTCAGGCACAGCTGCACCAACAGATAAGTAACAGGTAAGTGGCAGGAACACAAAGTGCAGTGGGTGGGACGGTGGACAGCCCAAGTACAACACACACCAGGCCCCAGTCCCACAGCACAGCAAGGAGGAGCATCCCCCACACCCCACACCCACGTGTCAGCCACCGCAGTGCACAACGACAGCCGAAAGGCAGACATCACGGTCCACAGCAATCGGTGTCAGTGGGTGTACAGCCACCCCCACGACCCACTACACCCCCCACCCCCACAGACCTGCAACATGGAGCACCCCCCGCTAAGAGCCATGTGGCATCCAGTACAGTGCACGCACGAACAACTTGCAGGTGGGAAACTGGACAGGGCTGGATTACTGGAGGCATGAGGACCATAACACCACCAACACATGGGACATGTCACGTAGCACACGAACACGCAGCACCGCCCACCGTCACGAACAAGTGAACAATGTGCACACGGACATGAACAGCAGACTCACACCCCACATGACCCATCACAGACATAGCAACACCCAAGGAGCCACGTCTGCATGCACAAGCCACACTGAATATAGTCCCACACGGCAGCCACTGTGCAACTCATCACACACAACCGAAACACCATTGAAGTCCTGTCCATGTAGCCCCTACTGCCTGTCAACCACACACCCCACAACTACGCCTATGTAAGACAAACAACACTAGACGCAACAGAGCGGACCAACATAAATGCACACGAACACCACTGAACCCATCAAACACACAGACACACCATGCACATACAACATACCATCCATCCCATCCGTCAGCCCCAGTCTCATGAAAGGCATGTCATCCGCACAGCTGCCACACATACAGCAGTCACGCTAAGACACATGCCCATGACCAACCATGTGCCAGAAGTCAATTAAGCGCACGACACACTGTGAGCAACAACACACAACATGGGCCACACCCCCCCGAGCACTGCAGTGATGCACATGGCACAGGGCAGCACGCACACCAAGGAGATGGGACAACTGCAATACGTTGGCTGGCACACAACTATCACTCACTCATAACGATGCGTCCAATGCCATGTCCAGTAACCACAACAGACAGCAAATATGCAGGGCATGTCAGGCATGCACACACCTCAGACCATGCACTGTCATGCTGCCACAACACATGTCACGTTCGGCACCCATGGCTCACAGCATGTACCCCAAAAGCATATACCCTCCCAAATGCGAATCTGGGGCATGGCCCCCATGTTGCCATATGCGTTCCTAAGCGTTCCATTTGAACCCCAAAAGCATATTCCCTCCCAAATGCGAATCTGGGGCATGGCCCCCATGTTGCCATATGCGTTCCTAAGCGTTCCATTTGAACCCCAAAAGCATATTCCCTCCCAAATGCGAATCTGGGGCATGGCCCCCATGTTGCCATATGCGTTCCTAAGCGTTCCATTTGAACCCCAAAAGCATATTCCATCCCAAATGCGAATCTGGGGCATGGCCCCCATGTTGCCATATGCGTTCCTAAGCGTTCCATTTGAACCCCAAAAGCATATTCCCTCCCAAATGCGAATCTGGGGCATGGCCCCCATGTTGCCATATGCGTTCCTAAGCGTTCCATTTGAACCCCAAAAGCATATTCCCTCCCAAATGCGAATCTGGGGCATGGCCCCCATGTTGCCATATGCGTTCCTAAGCGTTCCATTTGAACCCCAAAAGCATATTCCATCCCAAATGCGAATCTGGGGCATGGCCCCCATGTTGCCATATGCGTTCCTAAGCATTCCATTTGAACTCCAAAAGCAAAGTACAAACCAGACCCAGGATGGGCCAGGAGCCCGCATACACCAGAGTCACAATGAGTAGGGGCAAAGCAACACACCCATCGGCATGGCCAATCCGTCCCATGCCACATGTGCACAGCACACAGTCCCATTGCCTAGCACACACACCTACAGATGCCACAGCCACACACTCGCCTCCGGGAAACCCATGTACGAGATTGCACGAACTGCCAATGTCAGACGACTAATACATACTTCGCCAGGTGCAACACAGTAACAAATCTCATTCTCTCCACAGGTGACGAACTACTGGACGCTGGGGATGGAGACAGCAGCCAGCACAGCCAGCCTACAAGCCCCCAACGAGGACACACGGATCTGGAGGATCTGTCCACCTCTTCGGACACGGACCACCAAGCTGGCCCATCTGGCGTGGCAGGGCCCAGCCGCTCCCCAGGACCCCTCCTACCCACCAACCCATCATCCAGGGATGCTGAACAGTCCCAGTCCCCTGCTGCCACTGTCGTTGCGGCCACACCCACGGTCATTGCGGCCACTACCACTGCCGCAACCGCCACCATCGCCGCACCGACCACCACCGCCTCCACCACCACCACGTCTTCGCTGGCACCAGCCCCAGCGCAGGTGGTGGCCCGGCCGACTGGATCCACCCTGGGAGCCACAGCGAGGACCGTGGTGAGCAATGTGGCTAGTGGGCAGGCCAGTGGCAGCAGGACTGGTAGGAGGAGCAGGGTCAGGGAAACGCCAGCCTCCCCTGGGAGCCATGCCCTGCCTCAAATGGCCAGAGTCCTTGGGGCCTATGAAGAGGCCCAAGGACAATGGGCCAGGTCTGCTACTGACACGCGGGAGGTGCTGGGGGTGCTGAGGTCCATGGACGCCCATATGGGCCAATTCGTGTCCCGTATGGACCAACTCGTGGACCTCATGGGCCAGCTGGTGGTGGCGGTGGGGTCACAGGCAAGGCCAGCAACACCACCTCCGCCACCACCTGCTAGGGCGCAGGCTCGGGCAGCAGTGTCCACTTCCCCTGCGTCCACAGCCAGTGAGCACACCTCACCCACCACCAGCAGGTCGCCACCACACACCCCCTCCCAAACGTGGAAGGGGCCGCCCGAAGAGGAAACAGATCTCCCGGGAGGACTTCGCACGCTCCAGTCGCAAGTGAGGCAGCCAGCCAGCCTTCCGCCAGCCTTCCTTGACCAGCCACTGCATTGACTTGCTCTACGATCCCACTCCACACAGCCATCTGGATGGCATGTGTGTGTTGGACTATGGACATAGAACCAGTGGGTACACCCTGATCATCACGCAGCCATGACCGACAGCTCATTGTCACTGCACGCACCACTTTTGTCATCACCTTACACACAATCACATGTCACAGTTTGTAATAAATGCACCTTTTTCACTAACTGCTGTTTGTGCCCTGTGTCTTTATTGTACGGAATACAACGGCCACCTTGGGCGGAAAGGCACCTGATGCGTGGCATGGAAATGGAATCCGGAGGGCTTGTAGGGACCTAGGGGTGGGAGACAGAACAGGAGCACATTCAATGAGTGTGTCACACACCCATCACACAGTACATGTCAACAACTACAAGCAATGTACACACATCGCACAGAGCAATGGGGCACAATGCCACAGTCACCAACAGTGGCATACTACCCTGGCCATGGAGCGTTGACACACTGCACGCAGTGAACATACGGCCACCCTGACACAGCACACACACACCTGCATAGATACAGACACATCATCCGTCGTACATGGACACTCACCGTCAAGTGAAGTAGCGGGCGATGAGCTGCTGG
This sequence comes from Calotriton arnoldi, assembly GCA_963921515.1. Lineage (NCBI taxonomy): Eukaryota > Metazoa > Chordata > Amphibia > Caudata > Salamandridae > Calotriton > Calotriton arnoldi. The sequence goes on along the minus strand of CAWUFW010023881.1, from coordinate 63,522 downwards.
CGCACATTCCCAGCTTCCTCCTCTCCGCTGTCCACCTCACTCGAGCTGTCCTGGTCTGCGGGCTGGGGCCCTGGTTGATCTCCGTCATCCACAATGAGGGGGATCTGCTTCCGAATGGCCAGATTGTGCAGCATGCAGCACGCCACCACTATCTGGCACACCTTCTGTGGGGAGTACGCCAGTGCACCCCCGGTGCGGTCTAGGCACCTGAACCTGGACTTGAGGAGGCCAAAGGTACGCTCGACCACACGTCTGGTCCTCCCATGTGCCTCATTGTATCGATCGTCTGCTGGGGTGCGAGGATTCCTCAATGGACTGAGCAGCCATGCCCCATTCGGATACGCAGAGTCACCTGGGTGTGAGGGACACAGAGAACCGTTGCTATTCCAACTGGACAGGGGACAGCATCGCACAACCAGCACGCTACACCACTCCACATACTCACCGACAATACAGCCACGATCCTGTTGCAGATTGGCCATCAGTCGTGGCAAGATGCTGTTGCGCATTATGTGTGCGTCATGGGCCGAGCCTGGAAACTTTGCACACACGTGGGTGATCACCATGTCCGCAAGGCACACCACTTGCACATTCAGGGAGTGCGTGTGCTTCCTGTTGCGGTACAGGTGCTCAGTGGCCTGTGGTGGAACAAGGCCAACATGAGTGCAGTCAATGGCTCCCACGACGTGTGGGATTCTGCCAAGGGCATAGAATGCACCCTTCACTGCCGCCAATTCACGAGCCCTGGGGAATCTGATGTACCTGTTCCGGTACAGCATCATGGCTGCCAGTACATCCCTCAGCACCTTGCTGAACATGGGCTGGGACATCCCTCCTCCACTGCCCACTGTGTGCTGGAATGACCCAGTGGCGAAGAAATGCATGGCGGCCATCACCTTAGCCGTGGGGGTGACAGCAGTCGGATACACCCTGCGGGGACGGAGATGGGGCTCTAACATGGCACACAGTCGATGCAGAGTTGGCCTGTCCAGCCGAAACTTCCTGATTACCTCTGTATCGTCCATGTCCGCCATCAATTGGTATGGGCGGTCAATGTTCGGTCTCCGCCTGGGTTAAATGGCAGAGGACACATGTCAAAGCAACACGGCACATAGCAATTTCGCATACACATCACTGACATGACTGAGCAAGCACATGAGCCACAGCCCAGCTGTCAAGCTGGGACGGCACGGCCACAATACACTTACACAGGTCTCCCAACAATGGCAATGGCAAGTGAGACATACCACTGCCATGTGCATGCACATGGGGATCTAGGCCCCAATGACTTGCGGGGCGTGCTGATGGGGACTGACTGCATATTCGTCAAGCGGCAACGCCACGGCAACATGAGTGTCTGCTGAGCATGGTACTGCTTCCGAGGCTGGATGAGTATGGCACACGACGACGACGATGTGGGCACGGGCTGAGCGGCCAATACAAGTGGGACCTGTGGCACGAGGGGATATGAGACAGTAGTAGGTGTCAGCACTGCACCCTATGTACAGCACTGTACGGATCACAGCTCCCGAAACATTGACTGGTGTCCACATTGACAGCCCCATGCCAAGACGGCTGTGTGCTTGCAGTCACACGTCACAGGTGAGAGGTTACATCGCACGTGCCAGGTGGCAGTCGTACATAGTGGGAGCTGGCATGTGTGTGCATGTGTCTCCTGTTCAGGATCCACCAGATGGGCGCTGACTCTGTACTGACCATTGGACACAGCATGTTCCGTGGAAGGCTTGTGTGTGTGGGATGGTGGCACTGGATGTGCCTCCGTTGGGTGGGGGCCATGCACAGGGCGGGTACGTCGATGATTGCGCATTGTTGGTCACGGTGGGTGCACCAGCTAAGATGTGTTGCCCTGTGTTCAATTCCTATGTCCGCATGATGATGGACTGTGGATGTGGGCAGACTACACATTGGTCAATGTGCTGTCCATATGCATGTGCCTTCACACCAGGCACAGCTGCCCCTGCACATGTGACCCCTGCTGGACTCGCTGCTGGGTCTGTGGAGCTGATGCACCTTCTGCGCGTGGGGCGGACAGCTCTCCTCACTTCCCTCATTGCGCATGTCATGTCTTTGCCGCAGGTGACATGGATCATGGAGGGCCCACATGTACGCGTGGGTAGGCTACACATGATTGTTCACTGGTCGCCACCCCCAGTCAGTGTTTCGAATGGGAAGGTTGTCGTGCTGGTGGTATGTTCGATGTGGCGGATGGGCGGGCCTAGGTGCGGGCTTACATTCCGGACATGGGGGGTAGTTGGATTGGCGACTAGTTGCAGTACACACGGGACACGTCTCTTCCTTTCCACATCTGGGTCATCCCTTGTACTAACTGACAGTGATACAGTCATCTTCGCCCCAGCCCTCATGTCCTCCCCTCGCCCCCCAATATGCATGCTCACCTGCGAGGCTAGCGCTTGCACAGTCAGCCCCAAGCTCGCACCAGAGAGGGCAAGGAGTGTATGTGTGGGTCCAGTTGCACGAGTGGGCTGTCTCAGGGTATGATGTGTGGCGGGACGCCGTCCACCTGCGTGGTGCCCCAAATGGAGACCCGGCCTGCATGGACTATGCATCACAGTCTTCGCCTTCCGGATCCGCCACCTGCGACACCCAGTGGCTGTGGCTGCCCTTGCGGCCATGCCGCGTCCGTCTGTGGCTGATGGCCCACACATTCACTCTTTGGCCTCTCTGGGGAGGGCTCAGGGGTGGTGGCGCACGCGCTTGCACTTAGTCGCAATGGCATGTGGCGTGGTTGGTATGATGGGCAATGGATGGGATGGTGCGAGCCACCTCCCGTGACGTCAGTGCTGCTCGTGCTGTGGTGCGTCCCCCTACACTTCCATTTGACTTTTTGCCATGCTGGACGTTGAGGTTCTATTGCCTGCGTGATATGACCAGGAGGAGCGCAAGGAGACCTCTCACACACCATGCTCCACTGCCATCCCGTGCCCTGTATCGCCTGTGCGGATTGACTATGTTGGGGTTACACCTGGTCGACTGGGGCTGTGTGTGCCTTGTCAAGGGGCATGGCGGGCGCACAACAGGATCCAGCTTGTCCACAGAGGGTGGGCTGAGGTGCGCCTGGTACCGCTTTGTACGTGTGCCCGGCTGCTGTGCACACACGTGTTCACTCCCCCGACAGGTGTCCTCTCACAATGCCCAGGGAAGCGGTGGTGTACTGTTCATGACCCCTCCCAACACGGCGTGCTCCAACTTGGCATGTGCGCATCTACCCGTCGCACCCACCCACCTGAGCACTGCGTCCATACGACTTCACACGACACATGTGTGTCTTCCACAGTAGTGCTACTCATTTGCGTTGACATCCAATACCAGTGGACTACATGGTCATGTCACGACTGCCGTGTACTTCACATACTCTCATCCTCTCTCATTCGTACTTGTGAAATGAGTCAGCGGAGACAGTTCTGGTTTCAAACATTATATTGAGTCTTCTGTCCTCTGTGATGCAGTATAGTGGACACTACTGGCAGCGGGATACATGTTGAGGATATACTGAGCATGATTACAAATGGGATAGGGTGTGGGGTTACATCTGCTTGGCCAAGGCTGTGCTAATGTACATTTACGTATAGCTGCGGAGCTGCGGACTTTGACACAGACGGTATACATGTAGCCTACCAGACCGCTCGGCATCATGGGCACAGTCCATCTCAGTTCCATGTGACAGGTTTGCTGCGGTTGTTCCTCATGCACGCGTGCATGTGAGATGACATCAGGGCATGTGCTTGCGTGCATGCAGCGGCGTGCCACTTGTTGTTGCACTGTGGTGGTTACTGGACATGTCACAGTCACTGGGGTCGTGTTGTTGTTGTATGCACTTGTCTTCCATGCAAAGGTCCTGGTATGGGATTCCCGTGGCGGGGGTGGGAGGGGTGCAGCACCCACAGACTCCAGGCGACCTATTCATGTCCACTGAGCGGTGTGTGTGTCCATGTGCGCTGGATCCATGTCGTGTCCTGGTTGTTCGTGCAGTTCCGTCCATGTGGGTGCGATGCACAGAGCCCATGCCACTGCCTCCCACGATGCATGCGGTGTTCCTGGATGTGATGGGGAACAGTGTGCATGTCCCGGTCATATCCGATGTCATGGCGATGTCGTTGATGGTGTGGTTACAGTTGCCGGTCGTTTGGTATGGCTGTTGTGGTGGTGACTGGCCAGTCCGTGCGGAAGCTGAGCATGGGTGCGGGGTTGGACTTCATAGGTCACTCGGGGAACCTGCGTTGTGGTCCGACGTATTTACAGGTTGTCAGGTATGCGATGCCGTCCAGCAGGGCTTCCATGTCATTGGTGGTGTACATGTTTGCCAGCCAATGAAGCGGATGGTGGCTGTCAAGGTGTTGTTCGTAGGTTGTCCCTTGGAGGACCATGATGGGGCATGCTGGGTGACATTCGATGTAGCTGTTCTCGATGATCCGTCGTGTGGAGGCACAGTGGTTCCATTTCAGTGCGCGTGCGATGTTGGCCACATACGCCATGCCCCCATAGGCAGAGCAGGCCCTGTCGTGTGCGTCCAGAGGGAGGAGTAGTGGTAGCAGGTCCGCCTTCAGACATGCCGGGTTGGAGAGGCATATCTCGACGGGATGCTGGTAGGGACACCTCCGACAGTAGAAGACGGGCATGACGCAGCTGAACAATGTGATGCGGTAAGTCAGTCGGTAACTTACGTTCAGCAGGGACAGGAGATCGCATCCCAATGGTTTGGTACAGCTTGAGCTCTTCGGCGTAGTTGGGTAGGTGTGTTGCGGTTGCCATTTCGCAGCGGTTCGTAGAGGTGGCGTGCTCCGGCTGTGTGTGCAGTCTGCAATGTGCACGCTCCGGGGTTGCTGTGAGCTCTGTGTAGTCGTGGGGAGACAGGACTTGTGTTCTGTTGGCTTGTTTGGAGGACACGGGCCCTCTTCCCACATGCTTCTCAGACAGTTCAAGGTCGGTGCTGTGTGACTCCTTCCAATTAACTTGCATGTGGCCGACATGGGGGAGTGTTTTCTTCTTTCTTCCCCGTCCGTTGTGTGCTTCTGTGATATGCGCTATCTGCCGTGTGGTCGGTCTCCTCGGCATGCCTGTGTTGGTCTATTCTTGGACAATGGCTGTATTCACCGGCTTCTGTCGTAGGGCTGTGGTTTCGGTGTTGGAATGGAAGGTCATTCAGTGCTGTCTGCTCTCCCTTGTGTGGGCGGCAGGCTGCCTTTCCGCTCTGCGTTGGGCCTTGTGTGTGGATGTAATTCTTGGGCCACCTGTTGTCGGTCCCCGGGCTCTTTGGTGTTCCGTTTCATGTGTCTTGTTCATATGTGCAGGGTGGTATGGGTTTTTCAGTGTGGTACTGGCGTTCCTCTTCCCGAAGGGGCCCTGCTTCTCCTAGTTGGTGTTGCCGCCGCTGTGTGCTTCGCCATGTTTGTTACACTGGGGTGTGTCCTGCTGTTGCGTGACTTAACTGACATGTGTGCGTCGGTTGTGTGGCGTTGGGTGTTGTCCGTGAATTGGGCGTTGGGGACATGTCTGTGGCCGGCCTGTCACGTGTCATGTGCGTTCGGGGTGGGGCTGGTGTGTGTGCTGCTTGGTTGTGTCCCTGTGTCTGTGTGCGACGCATGCATGGCGCTGCGGTTGGCCTCTGCGTTGTGCGCATGTGTGGCGGCGTCATCGGCGCTTTGGGGCCGTGACGGGGTGGTTGGTTCCTAGTCCCAGGTGGTGTGTACACATGTGTTCCGCGATGTTAGGATTTGGCCTGTGTGTCATATGTGGATGCAATGGTGGATGTGTAGTGTGCACGCGCTGGTGGGGGGTTGTCCGCTTTATCCGCCCTTGCACTGTGTGCGCTGTTTGCGTGCACTTGTTGTGTGTGTGCCTACCTGCGTCTCCGCGGTACGTTGCGTCCTTGGTGGTGCATCAGCAGAAGCATGGGAAGGGCCTGCAGTGCTGGATTCATGCCCGGGGTGCCGCTTCTTCGTTGTCCGTGCTCTGCGTCCGTGTTTCCGCCTCTCTTTCACGTGCGGTGTCTCTTTGCCGTGGGAGCCGTTTGTTTGCGGCATCGTAATTTATGCGCCGGGCGGGACGTGTTTCGTCGGACGGTGTGCGTCAGTTGTGCTGCGCCGCTACGTGTGCGGGCGCACTTTGATGGTGGACGGTGTTGCTGGCTTGCCGGCGGTGTTTGGCCTACTTTTCGCATCGTAATTGGGCGGGCGTGTGGACTGCTGCGTGCCGGCGGTAACTGGTGGTTTTTGCATCCGCCAGCACGGCGGTAGTGCTTCCGCCCGCCATCGTAATGGGCCCCTTAGTGATGCACAAATTATAAATATTCATAGAAACCCGATTCCTCACATTACCATTTTTGGACTATGTAGTTTTATCAGTAAAACATTTTGTCTGTGCAAAGTCAGTGGCTGCTTCAAAAGAAAATGTTGTGTCTGTAAATGACAAAGCGGTAAGCCACAATATTTTATTTACATTAAAATCTCCCCTCCTCGTTTCCATTAAAGTTAGGTGGGTCAGGAAAGTTTGTCATTCTAAAAAGTGGGTCATGGTTCTTGAAAAGTTTGGGAACCAGTGGCGTAACAAAACTTGAGGAGTCCCCCCTGCAAAGTACATGCAGCCCCCCCAGACCCAGTTAGGAGCTCTCAGGCCAGGGGCCTCGCCGCACATGCACAGTGCCGGAGGGGCCCCCTGGAGCTTGGGGGACCCCACCCGCACCCCAGAGGCTGCAGGGGCTAATGTTACACCACTGTTGGGAACCACTGATCTAGCTGCTTCCTTGAGGGGAAGATCCTAACGCCTGCACATTAGATAGGTTTTCACTGAGAGTAACAACTTTCAATAGCATGGTCATGATACATTGACTTGTACTGAAAGAAACTGCATCTATACTAGGTCGATTTCTAAATGTTTTTAGCTCCTAGCTCTTATTGACTGTTTTCTAACAAGAGCCTTGTTCAGATATAAAGATAATTGTCTTTTGATCTTTTGCTTTGCTGCCTGCTATTTTGCACTATATGCTAGTTGGACTTTAGGCTTCCTATGTGTTGTGTTTTATTTTTAATAAGCTGATGAGATCTTGCTTATTCTTTCAGCACAGAAATCATCTAATCCTGCACTGGTGTCATTAATGAACTCATTATCAGCCTTCTATGGCCACAAAGTGAAGAGAGAAAAATGTGAAGTTTTAACAATGTCTCAAAAGGCTATCAAAGCCAGTCATTGTGGCCACGACAATCAATGGGCCCCAAGAGGTTTAAAATACCATGATGCACCTTTCAATACCGGCCTAGAAAAAACTGTGAAAGTTAATCTTTTTCTGGTAATAGCTTAGACACAGGATGAGCTTGTAAATTGCTTCCATCTCCATATGTGACTGTCGTCAGACCCCCCCTGGGGGGTCATGGGGTAAGCAGGGACTACTGGGCCTCAGCTATGAGGGCTGGAGTTGTTTGCCTCTGATATCCCAGGGTTTGCCATATAATGGCTCTGCAAACTGGGTCAAGGACAGCCCCTTCAGCACTTTACTCTCAGTGGTGGCGATGACGAGCAGTCACTGGATGCAGGAGGTGTGGGGGTACGCAAACTACCAACTCAACAATCACACAGCAGCGCTATAACTGATTGTCCAACCAGGTGCTTTACTTAAGAAAAGTACTTTAATGTATGAACCACACTAGTGTTTGGGTTACTACTAGGCGTGGGCAAAATTTAAATGACTCCAGTCTAATTCATGTAATTTGGGGAATTTCACATTATGCTTGTTATGCAAAATTCTCAAAATTGCACCATAATGCCACTTGATGTATTTATATGCCATTCGTGGTAAAAATCAAAAGCGAATGACATGTTAACAACAGAATGCAAGCAGCTGTTGTTCGCAGTGCTTTTGATAAAAGCATCTTCATACTGAGGACGCATTTCACACTAAAATATAGCACTAAATGACTGATTTGCATTTTGTGTGATTATGTGTAATTTTGCTGAAATTTCATGTAACCATGCTAAAGCAAATTACTAAAATCTTGCACACTCCTAGCTACTACACCTTGGATTCTGCCCATGTCGTCCCCTTTCCTGGGTGCCCTCCTTCTTGTGAGCCTACGAAGGTCCCAATAGGGTTTAGAGTAGGGGTGGGCATAACTCGTGTAGTGTAATTATGCAAAATTACCCCATAATGATGCAAAACTGCCCATAATTATGCAAAATTTATCTCACACTCCAAAACTTCTATGAACAGTCCTTTTGGGTAAAAGAATCAACTAAAAATAATAATTTTGAGTTGATTTCTGGTTTCTAATGTTCAAAACACTATTGCTTGTGTTCAGATTTGCAGTTTTGTGCAAAACATTTATCAAACAGTAGATCTTGCATAAAAATTTCTCTCTGTTATTACATGATGTGGCATAATCTCTGTAATTGTGTGTAAATGTCTTTACACAAAATTACCAAAATTACTCCAGTTACTCCAGTGTAATTAATATTTTGCCCAGGCCTTATTTACACTGTCTATTAGGCATGTATCAAAGCTCGCGTGCAGATTACCTCAGGTCAGTACGTTAGCACTCAGTTCAATGACATCCCGTCTGTTTCAGTCTCACCACAGCACAGGTCTTGGTGTTGTCTTTCAGACGTGGGTCGGAACCTGCAGCATCCTCTCACTACTCTCCTGTTTTTGGGAGGTGGCGTGCTGGCTGTAGGATTGGCCAGCGATCTGGGATGGTTGCTGTAGAATGCAGCAGTAGGGGACTCCTCCCAACGTCTTCACAGATGGGTGCAGGCACTCGATATTGGCGGAGGCTCACGGCAGGAGTTCAACCTACTTCTGGAGGCTGCTTGAGGTGCAGCAGATGGGCCGCTTTTGGTTTGGGAGTCACAATAACATGAGGGTGGTTGCGATCGCACTCTTAAAAAATACGGTGGAAGTGTTCGCCTCAGGCACAGTTTTTGGTTGCCGCAACACAGCCCGTCTTGACACAACTCTAGTCACAGCAGAGGTCTGCTTAACAGCAACTTGAGTCACAGCAGTGCAGTCTGAGGCAGGGACAGTCCTGTTCACAGCAGTAATTACAGTTTTAAGCGATTCCCGCTTGGACCCATGATCTCAGAGAGACTGCACCCATGCTCCTAGGGCTTGCTGATCACTCCCCGCAGTTTTTCTTCTCCTGGTAGATTCTCACTCTACCAGAATCAAGCTGCTTGTTCTGATACTCTCTGGACAGTTGCACCTCTTGCAGTGTTGACAGGCTCCTTCCCTCTCTCTTCATGCAGGCTGTTGTCTAGATGCTTAGGTTAAAGGAACAGTTTCTCACGGCAAGACTTCAGGTGATGTCACCTTAGCTGGCAAGTTATACCTCTCCTAACGATTGATACCCTCTCTACAGTCTGGGTCCTAAAGGAAAATAAGGATAAAGGGGTTAATGAAGTGTAAAAGATTTAAAACTACAATGCTCTACCACAGCTGGTTGCAAAGATACAAGAACTAAACAATCTGAGTGCTAAAGGTATCAACAGAGTAGGATTTGAACTGGGCATTGAAAATTATACATCTACATAAGAAGAATCTATTCTCCTTTTATTTGAAAGTTGGTCCACTCTACCCCCACAAGGCTGGAGAGGAATGAGACCACTTTAAGGCTGTCCAGGGTAGGCTGATTGCAGCTGAACAATGCTGATACTGAGAAGACAAAAGGTCACTTACCACTGGATCGTCCCAACCAATCATCAAAGCTGCTGTAAGCGAATTCATCAAAAGAGCATTTTGCAAAGGCAAGACAAGTATGGAAGGCCTATATAAAATAAATTAACCATCTCTCACAGGAAAACTACTCACAATGTTGTTATGCTGGGGTGGGGTGTTGGATCTGAAAGGGTCACATAACAACCTGTCATTTCAATTTGGGCAGATAACATATGAATGCGGACAACAGTGCCCCTGATGTTGGTGGAGTACAACTGGGACTCAAGGATGCTTGCTGGCATGTCTTTTGGTTTTTAATCGAGGGTTAAGCAATGTTGATTTGAGCTTGCTAATGTGTGATGACATAATGTTACAGGAAACCTGGGGGCATATTATCAACTGACAGCGATAAATATCGCTAAGCGCGCTTAGCGCGATTTTAGTTATCGCCGGTTATCGCTGGAATTAATCGCTGAGATAGCGCGTTATTATCAACGGCTATCTCCAATTCGATAAAAATTCCAGCGAAAGCGGCGAAACGCTGGAATATCGCTGGTAATCCAGCGATAATATTACAGCGATAGGGAATTCCTTGATAATAAGCCATGGTGGATTTAGCCTGACAATCCACCTCCTTTAGGGTAATATAGCTAAGTCAGAAATTTTTCTGACGTTAGAATCCAGCGTTAATGGGGCCTGAGCACGATTTTTATTGTCGCTACGTGGGTATGTGGCATCGTTGTAAATAGCGCGAAGCTGCGTTAGCGATGTTTTCCCATGTAGTGAATGTGAGGCACGCCTACTTTGCATCTCATTAGCGATAAGATGCAAGGCGTTAGTGAAACGGGCGCTAACACAAGGAAACACACGCTAAAGCCTGTTAGCGTGTCCTTGTTAATACTGCGATAGAATTATCGCTGCTTTTCGGCCGAAAACGGCCGCTAAAGCGGCGATAATTGTCTTGATAATATGCCCCCTGGAGAATAGTCCTGCTGTGTTTGGAGGGATATAAGTGCCACAAGAAAGTTGCTTTGAACATCTCTTATAATCCAAGAAATGACTTACATTCTCTTCTTAGACTTGTTCGTAATGTGTTTGTTCACCTTCGCCTGAGGTACCCAGAGATATTAATGATGATCAGGGTGATTTTAGCTCCCAAATTAGAGATAACTATGTCATATGTCAACATATTAAAGAATACAACTATTTTAGAACTTGTGTTGAAATAGCCCAGTTTATGTTGAAAGTACACACATTTTAACAGAGGAGAGAGGGTTTCCTCATAACCTGCCTGCCTATCCTCTGTTGTCCATGTGCTAGCCGCACGCCCACCCTCTAGTGTCCATGTGCTTCCCCATTGTTGTCTCTCACTTTTCCTTATCTTCCCCCACCCATATCCTTATTTACCGCATTGCCTCCCTCAAGGTTGCCCGCTCCTGCTTTTTTTGTTTTTTTATTGCATTAGCTCTATATAAAAATGCTCATTTTGCAGCACCTTTTATTTACTAATCCATCTCGAAATGGTAAAGAAAAAGAAAAAAATGTTCACCTCATTTTGTAGGCACGTGCATCTGTGTTAGTACAAACCTACAATATGATGCAACGATGCATCATAACTCTTATTTTTTACATTTTTTTCAGCCATGCTGCTGTACAGCATTGCTACAAATTATTGATAAAGCCAATTAGTTTCATAATCAAGACCTATTGGCTTTGTCAATGCTTGTTTCTAGCAGGACCTCCTGAGGCAATCAAAAACGACATCTGTAGGTCTCTAAGCCACCAATGATGATGTAATACATAATTGGAGGTCGGTTATTGAGGTACTTTTAAAAATCAGGTGACATTAAGACCTCCTGCCCAGGTTAGTCTTACGGGTAATGCGTGCACTTGATGGAAATGGTTTATAAGATGCTCCCTGTGATGAAACCACGGAGTAGAGGTATCATAACCAGTGACTGGTTCATGCAGGTTAGAAGGCATAAGGTTCTGTTAAGATAGTATACTGGACAGCGAAGTTGCTTCAAGTATTTATTCTACCAGCAGAGACACAGTCTTCAGGCTTCTCACACCATCAACAGCTGTCTCCAAATCCCCCTTAACATTCCACCCATTGCCTAGGTGCCTTTGGTGTATCACAGCCAGCAACATTCCAAGAACAAGCCACAGCACATCTTCCCCTGTATAAAAACTAAGGAATTATTATTCAAAAGAAAGGTTACACTTGCAGAGAAATGCAAACAGGAACAGAAGAAAATAAATTCCATAAAACCATTCAATTACAGATTATTTAACTATTTCTTAACATTAGTTAAAGATCCTTGCAAGATGCCAAAGGTAAATCAAAGGACCCTAGTTACAAAAGAATTGTACAGCTCATGTCAAACTTTACTATTAGCACCCAAATCATAGTCCATCAAATAGGAAAGTGCTTTCTTTGGACGGAGACTATGACGGCCTTCTCCTGTAGCCTCCACACTCCCTTCTTCAGCTGGAGCAAGACTATGACCACGTTTACCCTCAAACCTTGTTAATCTGGACATGCCCCATACACTTCTGTCACACAAAACAACTACATTTTTCTTTACACAAACAATTTGCTTTGGACCGACTCCAGTATTTAGATTTCCCTTTGGATGTCCATCCTGGATTTTGCACATATACATAATCACTCTCACACACACACCATGTTTCACATTGAAATGCTGTTTGTATTTCCACTGATATCTTTCCACCTCTCTTGAATCAACCACCTTTATCCTATCTTCACACTTTAACCAGACCCGATTAAGCTTGAACCCCCCACCAGCCTGTGACAATTAGGTCACAATGTTGGGTGTATTGCGGTGTGCCCCCAATTTATCCCTGAACACTGCCCTCAGCGGAACCCTCTTCTCCATTGCCAACTGGGCAGATGCCTTAACCAACCTGTTCATGGACTCAACCAGACCATTTGTCTGCGGTCAGTAGAGTGCTGTGCCTAAATTAGTGATACCTAGCTCCTCAAGAAATTCCTTCATATCACCTGAAACAAATTGGACTCCATTGTCTGTGACAATGGATTTGGAAATACCTTCTGAGGCAAACACATCTTTTAGGAATTCCAAAACTGTTCTGGTCATCACCGTATTCACACAACATGATGCAACCCAATTTGATGATTAATCGACTAACACCAACATGCACCTTTCACGTGGTTACAACAGATCAAAAGATCCAACAATATCCAACCCCTATTTGACCCAGGGTTTCTCCGGAACTGCTACCGGTGAGGGTGAAGATGTCCTGGTAACCTTAGACTTGTCAATCGCTGTACACTGGATGCAGTCTCTCACTTCTCCCTCCACTGTATTGTCCAAACCCGGCCACCAGTAGCGTTCTGTAACTCTTGCCTTACTGAAGTTTCTTCCAAAGTGTCCTTCATGCACAAGATTTTCAATCTTGTCCCTCAACCCTACAGGGGGATCAATCATCTTCAATGCAAAGTTCCTCCCGAACATTCCAAAACCACCTTGCCTCAACTAAGATATCTTTGAAATTTGGCCACCCTGACACCACTAAACTCTTGACCAACTCGCTTACTTCAACTTTGGCAGCCTCACTGTCCCACTCAACCTTGCTAATAGCCAATTCCTTTTCCCACATGAGAGCATCAGTCACCATTTCCTCACTGACTGATCCACGGGTAGGCAACTGTGAAAAAGAATCTGCAGGGACATTCTTGGTACATGATAAATATCTGACCACAAAATTGAATTCCATTAAGACTTCCACCCACCCTTTTATGCATGGAGAAACATTATTCACACACCTGCATCCCAACAATTGCGCAAGAGACCTGAGTACAAATGACAGACCCCACATAAAGAACTTAAAGTGATGCCAACGATTCGCGCTGAATAGCAGAGTATTTCTCCTCTGTGCCTTTTAATGAGCATGGAAGGAAAGCTACCACCTTTTTCTCACCATCCACTATCGGCGACAGCACTGCACCCAGTCCCTTTATGCTGGCATCAGTCATCAGGAGCGTCTTCTTTGTGACATCAAGATGCCCTAATGTTGCCATTTTTGCAATTCCTCCTTTCACAAGCTTGAAAGCCTACTCCGCTTCCACCGTCCACTCAAACGGGACTCCTTTTTTAAGCTGTACATGCATGGACTGCACTACACTGGCAAAGCTTTTAACAAATTTTAAGTAGTACTCGGGAATATGACTCATTACATCGCATAGCAATACCACGCATGCCATTACAACGCGGGTATTACTACGCGATGTCAATTACAACGACTACCATTATAACGCAAACTTTTACCACGACTATGCCTTTACCACGCATGCCATTTCAACGCAAAGGCATGGGTGGTAAAGGCATACTCATGGTAAACGTTTGCAAGGTAACTAGTGACTCCACCCTACCCTACCCTAAACCCTGATGTAGTACCACTGCCCGACCCTCACCCCACCCCCAGTCCTCTCCCTACAATAACACTACACTACCCTGCACGACCCCCCGACACTACCCTAAATCCTAAAACACTACCCTACACTACACAAACACCACACTACCCTAAACCCTAAAACACTACCCCCCGCATGACCCCCAGTACGGCCCCTACACTATAACACTACCCTGCACGACCCCCCAACACTACCCTAAACCCAAAAACACTACCCTACACTACACAAACACCACAACACTACCCTAAACCCTAAAACACTACCCCCAGCACGACCCTCCCCTTCCCCCAGTCCGGTCCCTACACTCTAACACTACCCTGCACGACCCCTGACACTACCCTAAACCCTAAAACACTACACAAACACCACAACAATACCCTAAACCCTAAAACACTACCCCTGCATGACCCCCAGTACGGCCCCTACACTATAACACTACCCTGCACCATCCCCCGACACTACCCTAAACCCAAAAACACTACACAAACACCACAACACTACCCTAAACCCTAAACACTACCCCCAGCACGACCCTCCCCCTATCCCCAGTCCTCTCCCTACAATAACACTACACTACCCTGCACGACCCCCCAACACTACCCTAAACCCTAAAACACTACCCTACACTACACAAACACCACAACACTACTCTAAACCCTAAAACACTACCCCCGCACGACCCCCAGAACCGGCCCCTACACTATAACACTACCCTGCACGACCCCCAACACTACCCTAAACCCAAAAACACTACCCTACACTCCACAAACACCACAACACTACCCTAAACCCTAAAACACTACCCCCAGCACGACCCTCCCCCTACCCCCAGTCCGGTCCCTACACTCTAACACTACCCTGCACGACCCCCCGACACTACCCTAAACCCTAAAACACAACCCTACACTACACAAACATTACAACACTACTTTGACACTACCCTAAACCCTAAAAAAGTAACCCACGCCCCAAGCACAATCCCCCTTACCCCTCTCTCCTCGTGGTTCCTCTCTCCTGGTTCCAGCGTCGTTTGAGGGGCGGTGCACGTCGTTGTGAGGAAACGGAACAGCCTCAGCTTCCTCACAACGATGTGGATAGCCATTACATTGCATGCATTGTAAAAGCGCATGCGATGTAATGGTATGCGTAGTAATGGCTACGCGTTGTTACATCGCATGCGTTGTAACGCATGCGATGTAATGACTTGCGGGGTAACAGCCTCGTTGTAATGGCTGTTTACCAGTACTCCGCCATGCCTAAGAACGACCCTATTTGATCCTTGTTAGAAAGGGACCGTGCATAATTTATAGAGCTTGCCAGATCAATTTTGGGACTGAACCCTTTCCCAGAAATGGTATCTCCCAAGTATTCAACTGACCCCATCCCAAACTTGCACTTTCCCTTTTTCACAGTTAGCCCTTTGTCTCTTAGCCTGGTTAACACTTGCCTCAAAACCTCATCATGGTGCTGCCTATCCTTCCTATACACCAGAATATTATCCTGGAAATACATTACCGAACCAATGCCGAACATCAACTTCATGAGCCTGTGGAAGCATGCCCAACCCAAATAGCAGCCTCTTGAACCTATTTACCCCTAGAGACATGACAAACGAGGTGAGGGCTCTGGAGTCAGCATGTAGCATCACCTGGTGATAGGCAGCAGGTAAATCCATCACACATAACACCTTGGCACCTTTGAGCATGGTAAGAGCCGCCGTAATTTTAGGCAGCAGTTAGCGATCTACCCACATGCATTGGTTGAGGTCCTTCAGATCAACACACATGCAAATCTTAGTCCCATTGTCCTTCGGACCAAGGACCACGGGGGCCAACCAATCTCAGGACTCTATCTCTTCAATCACCTCACTTCGCAACAACCTGTATAGCTCTTCCTGAAAAGGTTTCATCATCAAATTAGGCAAGTTTCCTAGCTTTATGCACTACAGGTTTCACATCCTTCCTTTAATATATTTCTGTGCTCGAAAGCTTTGAGAAGTCCCAATTGGTCCTTAAAAACTTCTGAAAACTCATTCACCCAAACAACGTCCTATCCAATGGTTGCCACCAACATAACTTGATTGGGAGCTTTTGGGTTCAGAACAATACCCAAATCCCTCTGGTGTCTCCACCCCAACAAATTGTCACCTCTCCTGGCTATGTAAATTTTCTCCACAGTCTCCCTTATTTGGAAATTTATCAACACCATTGGGTAGCCCACCAGATCTATTTTTATGCCTCCATAACCTTCAGGACTTATATCAGGTGGTAACAATGTGATACCACTCATGCCATACACCTTCTCCCAATTCTTCTCCCCCACCAACGTGAATGGGGAACCTGAATCAGCAAATACAGTGAGACTCTTCCCACCAATCACCACTTCACATTCAGGCATAGTTATGGGATCACTGTCAACTGTCTCAAGGAGATGATGGACGAAGCGCTGAAACTTTTCAGACACTCAACCCCAGTCACAGATCTGGGTTGAATCCATCATCGTTCTTTAGCTCACTTCGCCACCCTAGTTCAGACACAACTATATCCAAATCAGTCTTGACCCTGTGCCTCATGGGAACAGTCTAGCCTGAACTGCCAAGCCAGAGATAAGAAAAACAGAGCATCTTCTCTCTTTCTGGATCTGGGGTTGGCGGTGGCCAAGCAGCTTGTCACGCGGCGATGGAAATCTGTAGACCCCCCACCACTTAAAGCCTGGACACAATCTATGTTAAATTGGGCCAAAGCTGAGGCTGTCTCTCTACTAAAGGAGGATACACTTGGGCTGCCAAATATCCTATATCGTCCGCTTGGAACACGATTTTGATGGCGCTCCAAGTGGCTACAGCTCCGGAGGACCCCTTAGACACTTCTAATATTATGTAAATACGGGATGTATACATACTGTAATGTGCCCAATTATTGGAATGCTAATAAATATTTGTTATCAGTTACTGAATACTGGCCCTTTGTGCTGCAGTTCACGACTCATATAGACATATCTGGATTTGTCGCATTGGCATTCTTATGGTAGCTGTAGAATGTCTATCATCATGTGCAGTTCCTGCCCTCCCTTCCTTTCTTATTTTCCTTTTCTTTTTATTGGTTTATTGTTCAATATTTAACGGTTATTTATAAAGTAGTTTGATCAACAACCCTGAAGAACCTGCTAGGTCGACTATAGTCATTGGGAGAAATGTAAGTGTAATTTAACTGTTTATAGCACAATGCCTGTAATTCTGTTAATTCAACAGTATGTGAATGATATTGATTGATATGACCTAGTCTTCCTGTACTGGATTTCACTCATTGTATGGTATACACATGGACAGCTCGGATAAGTTTTGCCTATATTACGATATATTGGTTGTAAACGATTTGATTGTTGTAAATGTACACTGGTTCTGAATAATTCAAATGTGATTGATATATGTATCTTACAAATATGAAACTCAATAAACAGATCAAACAAAAAATGAGAAAAATGCTACATCCTATGAGCTCATGAAGGGTACCCGGATTGAGGGCTTTGGATTCAGCACTGGTCAGCAAGGCTTGGGATCCCAAGGAAAGAACTGGGATCCCAGCAAGGCTTGGTGTCATGATTGTAAGGCCCTAGGACACCAAACTGGAGATCCTAGCTGTAAATATAAGAAAATGCCTCTAGTACACCTGCAGTTGCTAATATCCAGATGGGATCCCAGTTGTGGCCTGACCATGTCAGTAGCCCCACTGAGGCAACATTAGTCTTTGAGGGAGAGATAGACTTAGGGGCCGATTCCGATTCGGGCCGGAAATCTCTCCGACCGAGCCGGACCCGGAGAGATTTCCGACCGAATCGGACCCTAGCAGTCCGACCGAACGAGTACGATGCGTTCGCATGCTATCGGACTCGATTCGGTCGGACTCCCATTGAAGTCAATGGGAGCCTGTCGTACAACGCGTACGCGGGCTCCCATTGACTCAATGGGTGCGAGGCGGACAAGGGCGCCCCCTACAGCGTGTACGCGGCGAAGCGACTCGCGCCGTACACGCACAGGTAGGGGGGACCCATGGGTCCCCCCTGTGTGCGACTCGCGCGGCTACGCGTACAGGGGGGTCCGACACGGACCCCCAAAGTACGGCTCCGACTGCTATTTCGAGCCGGACGGCACGTGTCGGTCGTACTGCTCGCGGTGCGCATCGTACTTCCCCGGCCTGGGAACGTCTCCATTGCGCGGTGCGAGTCGTGTCCGAGCGAGTCGGTCGGTGCGGTTAGACCCGGGAACGAGTCGGTCGGAGCGGTCGGGACGCCCGGACGAGTCGGTCGGCGATTTCGCATCGTACTCGCTCGCCCGGACGCGCGTACGAATCGTTCGGGAAATAGGGCTCCGAATCGGATCCGGTTAAGCCGAATACGATTCGGAGCCCTACCGGCCGAGATCGGAATCGGCCCCTTAGTCTGTGCTGCCTGGCCAGCTAACATGAAAAAATACAGGCAGTTTCCCAAGATTAATGGCTCTAGGATAGAGGCCTTGAGAGATACTGGGGCTAGTGTCATTGAGTTTAGTTGTGGGTGATTGATTAGCTTCCATTGTTCCACAACTCAGACAATGGTGAGTATGGAGGGAGTGAGATGATGCTTGATCTATGAGAGAGATATGAGGAGATTGGAGCCCGGCGGGTCCCTGAATGACAGACGTCATGGTGGACTGTTTCCCACTGAGGGAGACCACCGCGACAAGGGAATCACACATAACGGAGGACTGGGAATGATCCCTTTATCGCTGAGAGCCGTCACCTACCCAGCCGGACGTCTGACACTGTTTCTTCCTCGTCTCCACGCTGTGTCTCCTACCCCCTTCCCCACCTCTTCCCTCCTTCATTCTTTGTCTACCCCCCCTATTCCTTTCCTCTCTCCCCTTTATTTCTCTCCCCTGCCTGCTTTGTTTATCCTTATGCCTATGCTATGCTTTTCCCCCACCTCTTCCCTCCTTCATTCTTTGTCTACCTCCCCTATTCCTTTCCCCTCCCCCCTGTATTTCTCTCCCCCTGCCTGCTTTATTTATCCTTATGCCGACGCTATGATTTTGTAACTCATGTAACTCTTGTAACTATGCTCCAGCAACTGATGTAACTGTGTAACCATGTTCTGAAACAATGTTCTTCCTCATGTAAAGCGCTCTGATACCTCCGGGTCTAGCCAGCGCTATATAAAACTTTTCAAACAAATAAATAAATAAAATAAATGTCTTCTCTGGACCGGAAAGAAGCATCCTGGGACCAGTTTTGGGCTAACAGGTCTCATCAGCCAGGCTAGCTTGAATAAAGTGGCAAAGTGAGCAAGGGACCCACGTCTGGGCATACCCTGTCAACTTAGGGTGAACAAAGCAAACACAAGGAGATGATGGACGGAGCGCTGAAACTTTTCAGACACTCACCCCCAGTCACAGATCTGGGTTGAATCCATCTTCGTTCTTTAGCTCACTTCACCACTCCCGTTCAGACACAGCTATATGCAAATCAGTCTTGTCCCTGTGCCTCAAGGGAACAGTCCAGCCCGAACTGCCAAGCCATGTCTTCCCTGGACCGGAAACAAGCATTCTCGGACCGGTTTCGGGCTAATAGCCCTCATCAGCTAGGCTAGCTTGAATCCAGTGGCAAAGTGAGCAAGGGACCCATGTCTGGCATACCCTGTCAACTTAGGACGAACAAAGCAAACACAAGGAGATGATGGACGGAGCGCTGAAACTTCTCAGACACTCACCCCCAGTCACAGATCTGGGTTCAATCCATCATCGTTCTTTAGCTCACTTCACCACCCCCGTTCAGACACAGCTATATGCAAATCAGTCTTGACCCTGTGCCTCATGGGAACAGTCCAGCCCGAACTGCCAAGCCATGTCTTCCTGGACCGGAAACAAGCATCTTGGGACCGGTTTCGGGCTAACAGCCCTCATCAGCCAGGCTAGCTTGAATCCAGTGGCAAATTGAGCAAGGGACCCACGTCTGGGCATACCCTGCCAACTTCTGGGCATTGCACACGGCACACAGTCCTGTGTGTGCAAGCGTCACAGAGATAACACTCAAGCCGGCCACCCCGCAGTGCTCTGCCTCCGTTCCATACTGTGCGCCACTGGCCCCCGCTACTTCCTTCACGTTCTGCTCACACTCCTGCTGCACGTGCCTCAAAACGTCAACGGTCACAACGGTAATAGCAGAAATTGAGCTTGCTGCACTTAAAATACGGTAAAACAATTTTACCTGTGCCACGCTACAGTAATAAATGACACACGCCTTAAATAAATTGTTAGGATGTCACTTACAGACACAGCAGTTCATAATGGCCATGTGGCTGGGTTCACGTTAACAGTACTTCAGTGGTTAAGGAATCCAGAGTGGTGTTGGTGGTGATGCCCTGCCCCTCGCAGGTCAGCTTGTCGCCACAAATGTTAAGATAGTAGACTGGACAGTGAAGTTGCTGCAAGTATTTATTCCACCAACAGAGACACTGTATTCAATTTTCTTACACCATCAACAGCTGTCTCCAAATCCCCCTTAACATTCCACCCATTGCCTAGGTGCCTTTGGAGTATCGCAGCCAGCGGCATTCCAAAGACAAGCCACAGCAGGTTTATTTGAATGGTACATTTTTAATTCAAAACTTGAAATGCTATCATCATACAAGTATATTTTTGTGGAGTTTGAAATAACTATGAATTTTACTAGCCATGCTAAATATGCATTTTCTAAAACACAAGTGGCATCGGCTAATTTGTGTGAATTTAACATCAAATACAAAGGGTACATACTCACACCATTTTTGAAAGCTTATTTGACAAAGGTGCTACCAATAACTATTTGTGGTTAACCCAATTTGCTTTTAAAATCACCTGCAGATTGACTAATAGATTTATGTAAAATAATTCACTTTTGATCGTAAATCAAGAATAAAGTTGGCATCTTTATGTTTCACGGTTTGAGCAGCTTGAAAATAGATACTTTTGGTTGTGGAATAAAGATGTTGAAGCACCAAGCAGTAGAGAAGTCTTATAGAACAGACATATCACATATTAAAAACAAAATAACATGGAAACACCTGCATAATGTAAAGGTGGTACCTAGAATGCCATCCTATTTAAGAAATTTATCAAATCCTAATTTGCGTTGTCGACATCTATTATTCTGAATGGTTGTTCCACAAAGTCAGTATATTAGAGCTGGTACTGTTGCTGTCTGTGAAGACCTAAAGTCTTCGAGCATAGGATGCTCTTCAGTCCAACTTTAAAAAAATGAGGATAGAACATCTCAAACCATTATTTGTTTTAGAATAATATTCAAATGATTGCAGCTTTTAGATATTTATTTTATTTAAATGCACATAGGGTGACCATTGAAGTAGTTTTTTTTTCTCTAAGGATTGCAAGAAGTGTGTGGTGTGATTGCACACGACTGATTAAGCAGTATGTGCACAAAGTTATTATTATTATTATTTGTGACTTTTCGAGCGCGTAGCTGCCCTAGGGCTTCCCAGCTATAGGAGACAGGGAGCAGGTAGAGTCTGGGAAAAGATTAGAGGTACTGCTTGAACAGCCACGTTTTGATTGATTTCCGAAATTCTAATTTTTTGTCCAAGGTCCGATATTCCCTCGGTAGAGAGATCCAGAGTTTGGGAGCTAGGTGGGGGAAGGATCTCCCTCCCCCCACCTCGCTTTACTGGCACCTGTTGGTTTTAGGAGTCTCTCCCCGCTCGATCTCAGATTCCTATTTGGGACATATGGAGATACCAAATTTCTGATTTTTCTAGGGCCCTTGTTGTGTAAAGCTCTGTGCGTTATGACCAGTGCCTTGAATTTGATTCTGGACTCCACCGGGAGCCAATGTAGCCCTTTCAGGTGCTTTTTGGCAGACTCCTGAGCTGGGGCCATGCACAGCAGCCTAGCTGCCGCATTCTGGACCACCTGAAGTCTGTTGGTCACGTATTTTGGCACTCCTAGAAATAGTGAATTTCCATAGTCCAGACGTGATGTGACCAGAGAGTGGACTACAGTCTTCCTAAGCTGTGTTGGAATACGATCCAGGATTTTCCGAAGACTTCTAAGTAATCCGAAACAGGTGGCGGTGACTTTCTTAGCTTGAGTCGTCATTGAAAGGTCCTTTTCTAGCCAGAAGCCCAGGTTCTTGATGGAATCTTTCGGCATAGGGGGGCTGCCTAGACAGTCTGGCCAGCTTATAGATGGCCTGGGAATTGTCTTATTCCCGAGGATCATTAACTCCGTTTTGTTCCCGTTTAGTTTTAAGTAGCTCTTAGTCATCCATTCCATGACTTTTTCCATGCAGGGCGATAACCTATCGGAATCACCATTGGTTCTAAGGTCTAAAGAGATCACCAGCTGTGTGTCGTCAGCGTAGGACGTCATCGAGATATCAAAGCCTTGGGCAATCTGAGATAGTGGCTCCATGTACACATTAAACAGCATGGGGCTCAGCGAGGAGCCCTGTGGCACCCCACACGTTAATGACATTGCTTTCGATAGAGTGGTGTTTTCCATGACTTGGAACGTTCTGCCCTCCAGGAACGAGGCGAGCCACTGTAGCATAGTGCCTTGTACCCCGATGGCCGGGAGTCTGCTTCGCAGAGTGTGGTGGTCCACCATGTCGAAGGCAGCACTCAGGTCCAGGAGGAGTAAGGCTGCTGAGCTTCCCCGATCTAACGATGTTCTGAGTTCCTCCACCACTGTCAGAAGAGCAGACTCTGTGCTGTGTTGTGCACGGAATCCCATCTGGGTGGAATGGAGACAGTGGTTTGTTTCCAAGAACTCAGCCAATGATCTATTGACGTGTTTTTCCAAGTTTGAGAATGAATTATGTTTGTCTTATGCAAATGGTTTCTATTGCTTTTATGAACAAATACACATAATAAACTTTCTCTGACCTGATTCTTGTGTATGGCCTGACATTGTCCATCGACCACTACACATATATTTCCCATGCTCTCCCTCCCATCACCCACCCAGCACCAACTAGACCAACACATCATATGCATCCTACTCACTCGATGTGACTTCTTCACCATCTCATGTAACTACAAACACCACAACAATTTTAATCACACTCAAGCAGCCCAAACAATCTCAACAGCAACCCAACCATCACATTACAGAGTATACACATTAAGCACACACTGCACTCCATTGTCATCAACACTCATACTGCAGTTCTGCATGCAGCAGACTTAACAGACATCATTACTTACTCCAACTTGATGCCTTCCTCATCATGGATGCCAGACTGTCTACCCACATCCACCCTCATCTTTAATGTGCTGTTTCAAAAGATTACAGAATCTGGCACAGAGACCAACAGACCCAGAGGAGACTTAGCGGTCATCCATAGATCATTCACTTTTCTGGGCCTTCAGAATCCTCTTAATCACCTCATGTTGTCAACAGCCCAGACTGTCACCTTCCATCTGATATGCCATCTAACAGGATCCAACTCTATCTTCACCTCAGAGATCCTTGTCTCATCACCACACTAATGACCAGTTACTCAAACAACATCTTCCTATGCAGTTTCAACCTCTCAGTCGACAGAACTGCAAAGCCCAAAAGGGAAGCCTTCTATAACGTGGCAGAGACTGCTGCCTTCAAGTAGCTTGACTCACTACAAACTCAGATTGAGAGCAATGCTTTTGCCCGTCTGCTTATCCTGTTCAAACTCTCCTAGCTCATCTTAGCACATCTACAACAAGTAGACTGAATAGACTAGGCTTTGATTGCTTTTGATCTGCTCCACTGAACTCCATCGAGGACAGCCAAATTCAACCAAATATGATCCTTCTAGAACTTCTCCTTGGCTGCCTTCTCTGGGATTGACACCAATGTCAATATATATAATATATATATATATAAATACAATTATATGCAAATAAGTATAATTATAATAAAAATATAAGAATATGTAATATATATATAAATACAATTACAATCTGTTCTCATGCATAATAAATACACCCATGAATTGAAAGCCGTACCCACTGCACTGAGCCACACTCAAGAAATTGCAGACAGAAACGATTTCAACAGATGCCAGGAGAAGAAGTGACATTTAACACAGCTGCAATAAAATCTTGCTTTTCTAGAGAGCTTACACTCACATCTCAGAAAGCTGATTACATGCAAAGGCAACCTACTATATTACCAGCAGCAGTGCAGGCAGCCTAAACAGAAGCAGAATATTCTTCTACACCATCAAGCACTGCAGCTATCCCTCTGCCAACCAACCCAAAACAATTCCACTATAAAGTGCACTACCATTAACAACTTCTTCAAGAAGAAAAACAGACAACACATCAACCACAAGGAAGATTTAGTCATAAAACCCATAGTTCCACTTCATAATGCATGCAAATAGAATTACGTCAACACTCTTCGTCAGCAGCTTCTCAATACTTCTTATCTCACTCAAAACTATGCCCAAGTGGATGGCATTAACAGGAAGGCTACCTCTAGTGAGGTTCTTAGGCAGCTTTTTAATGAGGCTTACAAATCCCGCACCAATGACATCTTCTGGAATTAGCTCAAGACTGGACAGATATTACCATGTTGTTAGGATACCTTACCTGAACCTTGACTACCAGCCAATTACCATTCTGCTATTCCTGGGTAGTATTGTTGTCACTTATTGACTTTAATGACTTTATTCAAGACTATAAAATTAGTTTCAAACAACAATGCAGCAAAAAGATGGTTGCCAATCAGGTGGTTGATGTCATTCTACACATCACCAACAACGGTGACACCCTTGTTCCTTATCCTGCTGGAATTCTTTGCATCACGCACTATGCGCAAATGTTGTTTGACAGAACTGACCTGTAGTGGTTGCTGTACTTCTTAACACAGATCCTAGCTCATCCAGGTGAACATCTCCAGGTCCAAGCCTTTGCTCATAATCTGCATTATTTCAAATAGCTTCATACTGTTTCCAGTGATGTTTATTCATTTACATGCAACCCCTTGAAGCCCTAGTGTTTAATAGCAATGTCACAAGACATCAGTAAGCAAATGATAATTAGGCACAGCTGAAAGTTGAATCAGGGAATGATACCCACAGACTCAAGGATTGCCACAATCTATGCCTTCACATAGAAGGCCCACCTGAGAGTTTGTAGATGTGACCAGCAATAGCAATCAAGAAAAAAAGAAGGGCTGGCTCTCAGCTATAACAGCTTCACTCCATGTCAAACCTGAGGTACTTCACATGACTACCAGCTTCAGATTCAAAGCCCTCATTGCAAAAAAAACACAAAATATCTGATATTCCTTTTCCACATAGTGAAGGTTTTCCTTCTGAATCACACCTCAGAATTTCTGTATCTGCCTTAGTGGTGTCATATCTGAACAGAGGCAATGTTTTAATTGCCAGAATGCCTCAGTAACACCTGACCACTCTAAAGGATGTCTTATCTGATGCTGCCCATCTGAATAAGTAATTCAATACATTTACCAAAATACTTCCCACCCTCAGAGAACTACACTTAATCGCCTTATCCACACATATCACCTTCTAATTTTGCTGCATTACCTTCAAGGCAGCAGACTAGCAGGCACAATTAAGATATTGGGAAGACTATGCAACACCCAAAGAAAAAAAAAATCACCATATTCAAGTCTTGCAGATAGGTGAAGACATGTTGGAAGGACTTCCTCTGCTGTGCAGTGGGACACTGCAAGTTTGTTTCCACCAAGATTCAGCAAGCCCTCATATAGCGTCACTTATGGAATGAAATGTATTCCCTCTCTCTTCTGCACGCTACATATAAATGCCTCTTCTTTCTCCATACTTAGGCATTACACTCAACTTTTTATTTTCCTCTGTATAGCTATCTCTCTATGTCTCTGATATGTTATTGTAGGTTTGTTCTTTATCTTACAATCATGCAATCATACATATAAACTGCGCACCATATATTGAGGCACGCAATGCCCCAAACACTGCCTATACCTCATCCTAACCTTGATATTCAGCACCTACTTAAAGCTCACCCCAATCAAAAGAGAATTCATTTTATTCAACAAGAACAAGAAGAAAGCAACTAGTCCACGCCTTGCTCAATGACATGAACTTAGATGGATTAAAATCCAACATTTACCCAACACCAAGTCCCTTCGATTCACCCTGAACACTGACCTCCGCTTCAAGGAACACAGTGGGAAGAAAACTAAGATATCATGGTACCAACTGTTTCTGTCAAAAAATTGTGAAACCGTTCCACCCTAAAAGAGATTTAAGAACTACTATTCAAGGCCTCACACTCTCCCTTCAGACTGGTGGCAATGCCCTGCTCAATATCTTCCCACACAATACCTCACCAAGGGGCCCATTACGATGGCGGGCGGAAGCACAACCGCCGTGCTGGCGGATGCAAAAACCACCAGTTACCGCCGGCACGCAGCAGTCCACACGCCCGCCCAATTATGATGCAAAAAGCAGGCCAAACACCGCCGGCAAGCCAGCAACACCGTCCGCCATCAAAGTGCGCCCGCACACGTAGCGGCGCAGCCCAACTGACACACACCGTCCGACGAAACACGTCCCGCCCGGCGCATAAATTACGATGCCGCAAACAAACGGCTCCCACGGCAAAGAGACACCGCACGTGAAAGAGAGGCGGAAACACGGACGCAGAGCACGGACAACGAAGAAGCGGCACCCCGGGCATGAATCCAGCACTGCAGGCCCTTCCCATGCTTCTGCTGATGCACCACCAAGGACGCAACGTACCGCGGAGACGCAGGTAGGCACACACACAACAAGTGCACGCAAACAGCGCACACAGTGCAAGGGCGGAAAAAGCGGACAACCCCCCACCAGCGCGTGCACACTACACATCCACCATTGCATCCACATATGACACACAGGCCAAATCCTAACATCGCAGAACACATGTGTACACACCACCTGGGACTAGGAACCAACCACCCCGTCACGGCCCCAAAGCGCCGATGACGCCGCCACACATGCGCACAACGCAGAGGCCAACCGCAGCGCCATGCATGCGTCGCACACAGACACAGGGACACAACCAAGCAGCACACACATCAGCCCCACCCCGAACGCACATGACACGTGACAGGCCGGCCACAGACATGTCCCCAACGCCCAATTCACGGACAACACCCAACGCCACACAACCGACGCACACATGTCAGTGAAGTCACGCAACAGCAGGACACACCCCAGTGTAACAAACATGGCGAAGCACACAGCGGCGGCAACACCAACTAGGAGAAGCAGGGCCCCTTCGGGAAGAGGAACGCCAGTACCACACTGAAAAACCCATACCACCCTGCACATATGAACAAGACACATGAAACGGAACACCAAAGAGCCCGGGGACCGACAACAGGTGGCCCAAGAATTACATCCACACACAAGGCCCAACGCAGAGCGGAAAGGCAGCCTGCCGCCCACACAAGGGAGAGCAGACAGCACTGAATGACCTTCCATTCCAACACCGAAACCACAGCCCTACGACAGAAGCCGGTGAATACAGCCATTGTCCAAGAATAGACCAACACAGGCATGCCGAGGAGACCGACCACAGGGCAGATAGCGCATATCACAGAAGCACACAACGGACGGGGAAGAAAGAAGAAAACACTCCCCCATGTCGGCCACATGCAAGTTAATTGGAAGGAGTCACACAGCACTGACCTTGAACTGTCTGAGAAGCATGTGGGAAGAGGGCCCGTGTCCTCCAAACAAGCCAACAGAACACAAGTCCTGTCTCCCCACGACTACACAGAGCTCACAGCAACCCCGGAGCGTGCACATTGCAGACTGCACACACAGCCGGAGCACGCCACCTCTACGAACCGCTGCGAAATGGCAACCGCAACACACCTACCCAACTACGCCGAACAGCTCAAGCTGTACCAAACCAACACGATACATACATTGGGATGCGATCTCCTGTCCCTGCTGAACGTAAGTTACCGACTGACTTACCGCATCACATTGTTCAGCTGCGTCATGCCCGTCTTCTACTGTCGGAGGTGTCCCTACCAGCATCCCGTCGAGATATGCCTCTCCAACCCGGCATGTCTGAAGGCGGACCTGCTACCACTACTCCTCCCTCTGGACGCACACGACAGGGCCTGCTCTGCCTATGGGGGCATGGCGTATGTGGCCAACATCGCACGCGCACTGAAATGGAACCACTGTGCCTCCACACGACGGATCATCGAGAACAGCTACATCGAATGTCACCCAGCATGCCCCATCATGGTCCTCCAAGGGACAACCTACGAACAACACCTTGACAGCCACCATCCGCTTCATTGGCTGGCAAACATGTACACCACCAATGACATGGAAGCCCTGCTGGACGGCATCGCATACCTGACAACCTGTAAATACGTCGGACCACAACGCAGGTTCCCCGAGTGACCTATGAAGTCCAACCCCGCACCCATGCTCAGCTTCCGCACGGACTGGCCAGTCACCACCACAACAGCCATACCAAACGACCGGCAACTGTAACCACACCATCAACGACATCGCCATGACATCGGATATGACTGGGACATGCACACTGTTCCCCATCACATCCAGGAACACCGCATGCATCGTGGGAGGCAGTGGCATGGGCTCTGTGCATCGCACCCACATGGACGGAACTGCACGAACAACCAGGACACGACATGGATCCAGCGCACATGGACACACACACCGCTCAGTGGACATGAATAGGTCGCCTGGAGTCTGTGGGTGCTGCACCCCTCCCAACCCCGCCCCGGGAATCCCATACCAGGACCTTTGCATGGATGACAAGTGCATACAACAACAACACGACCCCAGTGACTGTGACATGTCCAGTAACCACCACAGTGCAACAACAAGTGGCACGCCGCTGCATGCACGCAAGCACATGCCCTGATGTCATCTCACATGCACGCGTGCATGAGGAACAACCGCAGCAAACCTGTCACATGGAACTGAGATGGACTGTGCCCATGATGCCGAGCGGTCTGGTAGGCTACATGTATACCGTCTGTGTCAAAGTCCGCAGCTCCGCAGCTATACGTAAATGTACATTAGCACAGCCTTGGCCAAGCAGATGTAACCCCACACCCTATCCCATTTGTAATCATGCTCAGTATATCCTCAACATGTATTCCGCTGCCAGTAGTGTCCACTATACTGCATCACAGAGGACAGAAGACTCAATATAATGTTTGAAACCAAAACTGTCTCCGCTGACTCATTTCACAAGTACGAATGAGAGAGGATGAGAGTATGTGAAGTACACGGCAGTCGTGACATGACCATGTAGTCCACTGGTATTGGATGTCAACGCAAATGAGTAGCACTACTGTGGAAGACACACATGTGTCGTGTGAAGTCGTATGGACGCAGTGCTCAGGTGGGTGGGTGCGACGGGTAGATGCGCACATGCCAAGTTGGAGCACGCCGTGTTGGGAGGGGTCATGAACAGTACACCACCGCTTCCCTGGGCATTGTGAGAGGACACCTGTCGGGGGAGTGAACACGTGTGTGCACAGCAGCCGGGCACACGTACAAGGCGGTACCAGGCGCACCTCAGCCCACCCTCTGTGGACAAGCTGGATCCTGTTGTGCGCCCGCCATGCCCCTTGACAAGGCACACACAGCCCCAGTCGACCAGGTGTAACCCCAACATAGTCAATCCGCACAGGCGATACAGGGCACGGGATGGCAGTGGAGCATGGTGTGTGAGAGGTCTCCTCGCGCTCCTCCTGGTCATATCACGCAGGCAATAGAACCTCAACGTCTAGCATGGCACAAGTCACATGGAAGTGTATGGGGGGACGCACCACAGCACGAGCAGCACTGACGTCACGGGAGGTGGCTCGCACCATCCCATCCATTGCCCATCATACCAACCACGACACATGCCATTGCGACTAAGTGCAAGCGCGTGCGCCACCACCCCCGAGCCCTCCCCAGAGAGGCCAAAGAGTGAATGTGTGGGCCAACAGCCACAGACGGACGCGGCCTGGCCGCAAGGGCAGCCACAGCCACTGGGTGTCGCAGGTGGCGGATCCGGAAGGCGAAGACTGTGATGCATAGTCCATGCAGGCCGGGTCTCCATTTGGGGCACCACGCAGGTGGACGGCATCCCGCCACACATCATACCCTGAGACAGCCCACTCGTGCAACTGGACCCACACATTCACTCCTTGCCCTCTCTGGTGCGAGCTTGGGGCTGCCTGTGCAAGCGCTAGCCTCGCAGGTGAGCATGCATATTGGGGGGCGAGGGAGGACATGAGGGCTGGGGCGAAGATGACTGTATCACTGTCAGTTAGTACAAGGGATGACCCAGATGTGGAAAGGAAGAGACGTGTCCCGTGTGCACTGCAACTAGTCGCCAATCCATCTACCCCCCATGTCCGGAATGTAAGCCCGCACCTAGGCCCGCCCATCCGCCACATCGAACATACCACCAGCACGACAACCTTCCCATTCGAAACACTGACTGGGGGTGGCGACCAGTGTACAATCATGTGTAGCCTACCCACGCGTACATGTGGGCCCTCCATGATCCATGTCACCTGCGGCAAAGTCATGACATGCGCAATGAGGGAAGTGAGGAGAGCTGTCCGCCCCACGCGCAGAAGGTGCATCAGCTCCACAGACCCAGCAGCGAGTCCAGCAGGGGTCACATGTGCAGGGGCAGCTGTGCCTGGTGTGAAGGCACATGCATATAGACAGCACATCGACCAATGTGTAGTCTGCCCACATCTACAGTCCATCATCATGCGGACATAGGAATTGAACACAGGGCAACACATCTTAGCTGGTGCACCCACCGTGACCAACAATGCGCAATCATCGACGTACCCGCCCTGTGCATGGCCCCCCACCCAACGGAGGCACATCCAGTGCCACCATCCCACACACACAAGCCTTCCACGGAACATGCTGTGTCCAATGGTCAGTACAGAGTCAGCGCCCATCTGGTGGATCCTGAACAGGAGACACATGCACACACATGCCAGCTCCCACTATGTACGACTGCCACCTGGCACGTGCAATGTAACCTCTCACCTGTGACGTGTGACTGCAAGCACACAGCCGTCTTGGCATGGGGCTGTCAATGTGGACACCAGTCAATGTTTCGGGAGCTGTGATCCGTACAGTGCTGTACATAGGGTGCAGTGCTGACACCTACTACTGTCTCATATCCCCTCGTGCCACAGGTCCCACTTGAATTGGCCGCTCAGCCCATGCCCACATCGTCGTCGTCGTGTGCCATACTCATCCAGCCTCGGAAGCAGTTCCATGCTCAGCAGACACTCATGTTGCCGTGGCGTTGCCGCTTGACGAATATGCAGTCAGTCCCCATCAGCATGCCCCGCAAGTCATTGGGGCCTAGATCCCCATGTGCATGCACATGGCAGTGGTATGTCTCACTTGCCATTGCCATTGTTGGGAGACCTGTGTAAGTGTATTGTGGCCGTGCCGTCCCAGCTTGACAGCTGGGCTGTGGCTCATGTGCTTGCTCAGTCATGTCAGTGATGTGTATGCGAAATTGCTATGTGCCGTGTTGCTTTGACATGTGTCCTCTGCCATTTAACCCAGGCGGAGACCGAACATTGACCGCCCATACCAATTGCTGGCGGACATGGACGATACAGAGGTAATCAGGAAGTTTCGGCTGGACAGGCCAACTCTGCATCGACTGTGTGCCATGTTAGAGCCCCATCTCCATCCCCGCAGGGTGTATCCGACTGCTGTCACCCCCACGGCTAAGGTGATGGCCGCCATGCATTTCTTCGCCACTGGGTCATTCCAGCACACAGTGGGCAGTGGAGGAGGGATGTCCCAGCCCATGTTCAGCAAGGTGCTGAGGGATGTACTGGCAGCCATGATGCTGTACCGGAACAGGTACATCCGCTTCCCCAGGGCTCGTGAATTGGCGGCAGTGAAGGGTGCATTCTATGCCCTTGGCAGAATCCCACACGTCGTGGGAGCCATTGACTGCACTCATGTTGGCCTTGTTCCACCACAGGCCACTGAGCACCTGTACCGCAACAGGAAGCACACGCACTCCCTGAATGTGCAAGTGGTGTGCCTTGCGGACATGGTGATCACCCACGTGTGTGCAAAGTTTCCAGGCTCGGCCCATGACGCACACATAATGCGCAACAGCATCTTGCCACGACTGATGGCCAATCTGCAACAGGATCGTGCCTGTATTGTCGGTGAGTATGTGGAGTGGTGTAGCGTGCTGGTTGTGCGATGCTGTCCCCTGTCCAGTTGGAATAGCTACGGTTCTCTGTGTCCCTCACACCCAGGTGACTCTGCGTACCCGAATGGGGCATGGCTGCTCAGTCCATTGAGGAATCCTCGCACCCCAGCAGACGATCGATACAATGAGGCACATGGGAGGACCAGACGTGTGGTCGAGCGTACCTTTGGCCTCCTCAAGTCCAGGTTCAGGTGCCTGGACCGCACCGGGGGTGCACTGGCGTACTCCCCACAGAAGGTGTGCCAGATAGTGGTGGCGTGCTGCATGCTGCACAATCTGGCCATTCGGAAGCAGATCCCCCTCATTGTGGATGACGGAGATCAACCAGGGCCCCAGCCCGCAGACCAGGACAGCTCGAGTGAGGTGGACAGCGGAGAGGAGGAAGCTGGGAATGTGCGCCAGCAGCTCATCGCCCGCTACTTCACTTGACGGTGAGTGTCCATGTACGACGGATGATGTGTCTGTATCTGTGCAGGTGTGTGTGTGCTGTGTCAGGGTGGCCGTGTGTTCACTGCGTGCAGTGTGTCAACGCTCCATGGCCAGGGTAGTATGCCACTGTTGGTGACTGTGGCATTGTGCCCTATTGCTCTGTGCGATGTGTGTACATTGCTTGTAGTTGTTGACATGTACTGTGTGATGGGTGTGTGACACACTCATTGAATGTGCTCCTGTTCTGTCTCCCACCCCTAGGTCCCTACAGGCCCTCCGGATTCCATTGCCATGCCACGCATCAGGTGCCCTTCCGCCCAAGGTGGCCGTTGTATTCCGTACAAATAAAACACAGGGCACAAACAGCAGTTAGTGAATAAGGTGCATTTATTACGAACTGTGACATGTGATTGTGTGTAAGGTGATAACAAAAGTGGTGCGTGCAGTGACAATGAGCTGTCGGTCATGGCTGCGTGATGATCAGGGTGTACCCACTGGTTCTATGTCCATAGTCCAACACACACATGCCATCCAGCTGGCTGTGTGGAGTGGGATCGTAGAGCAAGTCAATGCAGTGGCTGGTCAAGGAAGGCTGGCGGAAGGCTGGCTGGCTGCCTCACTTGCGACTGGAGCGTGCGAAGTCCTCCCGGGAGATCTGTTTCCTCTTCGGACGGCCCCTTCCACGTTTGGGAGGGGGTGTGTGGTGGCGACCTGCTGGTGGTGGGTGAGGTGTGCTCACTGGCTGTGGACGCAGGGGAAGTGGACACTGCTGGCCGACCCTGCGCCCTAGCAGGTGGTGGCGGAGGTGGTGTTGCTGGCCTTGCCTGTGACCCCACCGCCACCACCAGCTGGCCCATGAGGTCCACGAGTTGGTCCATACGGGGCACGAATTGGCCCATATGGGCGTCCATGGACCTCAGCACCCCCAGCACCTCCCGCGTGTCAGTAGCAGACCTGGCCCATTGTCCTTGGGCCTCTTCATAGGCCCCAAGGACTCTGGCCATTTGAGGCAGGGCATGGCTCCCAGGGGAGGCTGGCGTTTCCCTGACCCTGCTCCTCCTACCAGTCCTGCTGCCACCGGCCTGCCCACTAGCCACATTGCTCACCACGGTCCTCGCTGTGGCTCCCAGGGTGGATCCAGTCGGCCGGGCCACCACCTGCGCTGGGGCTGGTGCCAGCGAAGACGTGGTGGTGGTGGAGGCGGTGGTGGTCGGTGCGGCGATGGTGGCGGTTGCGGCAGTGGTAGTGGCCGCAATGACCGTGGGTGTGGCCGCAACGACAGTGGCAGCAGGGGACTGGGACTGTTCAGCATCCCTGGATGATGGGTTGGTGGGTAGGAGGGGTCCTGGGGAGCGGCTGGGCCCTGCCACGCCAGATGGGCCAGCTTGGTGGTCCGTGTCCGAAGAGGTGGACAGATCCTCCAGATCCGTGTGTCCTCGTTGGGGGCTTGTAGGCTGGCTGTGCTGGCTGCTGTCTCCATCCCCAGCGTCCAGCAGTTCGTCACCTGTGGAGAAAATGAGATTTGTTATTGTGTTGCACCTGGCGAAGTATGTATTAGTCGTCTGACATTGGCAGTTCGTGCAATCTCGTACATGGGTTTCCCGGAGGCGAGTGTGTGGCTGTGGCATCTGTAGTTGTGTGTGCTAGGCAATGGGACTGTGTGCTGTGCACATGTGGCATGGGACGGATTGGCCATGCCGATGGGTGTGTTGCTTTGCCCCTACTCATTGGGACTCTGGTGTATGCGGGCTCCTGGCCCATCCTGGGTCTGGTTTGTACTTTGCTTTTGGAGTTCATATGGAACGCTTAGGAACGCATATGGCAACATGGGGGCCATTCCCCAGATTCGCATTTGGGATGGAATATGCTTTTGGGGTTCAAATGGAACGCTTAGGAACGCATATGGCAACATGGGGGCCATGCCCCAGATTCGCATTTGGGAGGGGATATGCTTTTGGGGTTCAAATGGAACGCTTAGGAACGCATATGGCAACATGGGGGCCATGCCCCAGATTCGCATTTGGGAGGGGATATGCTTTTGGGGTTCAAATGGAACGCTTAGGAACGCATATGGCAACATGGGGGCCATGCCCCAGATTCGCATTTGGGAGGGGATATGCTTTTGGGGTTCAAATGGAACGCTTAGGAACGCATATGGCAACATGGGGGCCATGCCCCAGATTCGCATTTGGGAGGGGATATGCTTTTGGGGTACATGCTGTGAGCCATGGGTGCCGAACGTGACATGTGTTGTGGCAGCATGACAGTGCATGGTCTGAGGTGTGTGCATGCCTGACATGCCCTGCATATTTGCTGTCTGTTGTGGTTACTGGACATGGCATTGGACGCATCGTTATGAGTGAGTGATAGTTGTGTGCCAGCCAACGTATTGCAGTTGTCCCATCTCCTTGGTGTGCGTGCTGCCCTGTGCCATGTGCATCACTGCAGTGCTCGGGGGTGTGGCCCATGTTGTGTGTTGTTGCTCACAGTGTGTCGTGCGCTTAATTGACTTCTGGCACATGGTTGGTCATGGGCATGTGTCTTAGCGTGACTGTTGTATGTGTGGCAGCTGTGCGGATGACATGCCTTTCATGTGACTGGGGCTGACGGATGGGATGGATGGTATGTTGTATGTGCATGGTGTGTCTGTGAGTTTGATGGGTTCAGTGGTGTTCGTGTGCATTTCTGTTGTTCCGCTCTGTTGCGTCTAGTGTTGTTTGTCTTACATAGGCGTAGTTGTGGGGTGTGGGGTTGACAGGCAGTGGGGGCTACATGGACAGGACTTCAATGGTGTTTCGGTTGTGTGTGATGAGTTGCACAGTGGCTGCCGTGTGGGACTATATTCAGTGTGGCTTGTGCATGCAGACGTGGCTCCTTGGGTGTTGCTATGTCTGTGATGGGTCATGTGGGGTGTGAGTCTGCTGTTCATGTCCGTGTGCACATTGTTCACTTGTTCGTGACGGTGGGCGGTGCTGCGTGTCCGTGTGCTACGTGACATGTCCCATGTGTTGGTGGTGTTATGGTCCTCATGCCTCCAGTAATCCAGCCCTGTCCAGTTTCCCACCTGCAAGTTGTTCGTGCGTGCACTGTACTGGATGCCACATGGCTCTAAGCGGGGGGTGCTCCATGTTGCAGGTCTGTGGGGGTGGGGGGTGTAGTGGGTCGTGGGGGTGGCTGTACACCCACTGACACCGATTGCTGTGGACCGTGATGTCTGCCTTTCGGCTGTCGTTGTGCACTGCGGTGGCTGACACGTGGCTGTGGGGTGTGGGGGATGCTCCTCCTTGCTGTGCTGTGGGACTGGGGCCTGGTGTGTGTTGTACTTGGGCTGTCCACCGTCCCACCCACTGCACTTTGTGTTCCTGCCACTTACCTGTTACTTGTCGGTTGGTGCAGCTGTGGCGGACACATGGGTGTGGTGGGTGCTCGTTGTGGCGCTTCTGGCATATTTGGGGACCTGTTGGTGGTTACGTGGCTGGCTTAGTGTACACATGTCCCCACGCATCTTACAGTTGTTCGGTTTGGCCTGTGTGTGGTAGTGTCTGTTGCATGTGCGTGTGATGTGTTGTGTATTGTGTGCTGGACATGGGGGTGTTTGTCCCTGGGAGCTGTGGCATGGTGGTTGCGCATGTGAGTACATAGCGGTGTGCTAGTATACATTAGTTTGTACTTACCAGCCTCCACTCCCCCTGCTAATCCGGCGAGGATCTCCGGATGGATTACGACTCGCACCTTCTCCTCCCACGCTTTGAAGGTCTTAAAGAGCGCGGGATTCCCTCCGCCAGTGACGGCAGCCAGCTCTCTGTTTTTGCCCTCCTTCTTCTTGACCAGGCTCTTTACGTCATTCCAACGTTTGTTTATCTCGACTCTGTTCCTGGGCAGGGTCCCGACTGCATTGACCTGGTCTACGATCCGGGTCCACATTCTGTTTCTGGTGGCTAGTGGTGTGTGGTGGTGGTTGTGATGTGTGCGTTTCTGTGGTGTGCTGCTGTCCTTGCTGTGTCACTGTGTCCTCTCCTCTCCTCTCTGGTTTGCAATGTAGCAAGGGGTTGTGGTCTGTGGGAGTGCTGCTTTTGTACTCACCTATGTGGGTGTGTCCTCATGGTCTGTTGTTTTCAGGTGTGTTGTGTCTGGGGTTCTGGCCTTTGTATTTTTTGTTTGTCCGGGGGTGTTTTCGGGATGTGTACTGTGCTTGTGTATTTGTGTGTGCCTTGCTGTGTGGACTTGTTGGCCATGTTGTGTGCTATTGGTTTTGTGTGCGGATGGTTTCTGTGCAGGTACGTGGGCGCCATGGCTTCTGCCGTGTCGATTCTCATCGGCGTTGTTTGCGCTGGCGGGCGGTATATTTGTGGTTTTTCCGCGCTCATGGCGGTGCGATCGTAATTTCACGTGCGGTGTGTCGGCCGTGTGGGCGGGCGGTTTTGTGTTGTTGTGCGTGGCGGGCGGTTTGACTCCGACTCGGACGATGGCGGGCGGTATTTTGTGTGATTTTTCCGCCGATGGCGGTTTTCGGTTTGTGTACTCATAATGGCGTGGTCGGTGTTCAGGCGGTGTGTGCGGGCGGATTTTTGCCGCTTCCATGCCTGGCGGATTTTTTTACGCCGGGTATCGTAATGAGCCCCCAAGTACCTGAATAAATTTAACCACATTACCCCTACCCTGATGTTAGTCCACCAGCTCCCCTTGGTAGCTCACTCAATGGTCAAACTGTTAAGAAAAATGAAGATCCACGCTGGTAAGTACTTATACACTACTTTATTCACGAAATAGTAAGGACAAATAGGAGCAGCGCAGGCACCTTCAACACGACCAACGCACAACTGCTCCAACCACCACCACCCCAAATCTCCTCGCCCATACCGTTCCCTTCCACCCACCAACATTCCACCAAGACAAGTATATGTCCCACACATCTTCCCCTCTACAATACAACTAAACATTTTTAACCATGCGACAAAATTAAAATTACAAATACACAATAACATATTATATAACGTATCTTACAATACACAGAGCCAGCTCCTTAACAATGTTGTACCATCCTATCACAAAGCTATTGTAGTGACACAGTAATTTCTTCACTCTCGTACTCCAATGCACCTCTATGTCTTGTACTCCTTGTCTGTCTTCAACCACTACTTCTTCATCCCACTCATTCTCATCTCTCTCCCCTACACACAAACTCTCAGAGTCAGTATGGCCCATACCATCTCCCATATTATAACCACCACATCCTTCAAGGTCTCCACAGCTGACATTCTCATCATCAGATTTCCTAACATTACAAAGGCCCACACATCATAAATTCCAAATTTTTCCATCCTCCAATTTGACTGCACTTCCCAAAACTTTGATAACTTTTAAAAGTTCTGACCAACGTGATTCCCCTTTCTCCACAAAACCTGGTTTTCTCACTCATACATACTGCCCCACTCGTATTATAGGCATAATCTTATGAACGTTCTGTCTACATTTGGTCTTTGCTTGGAACAATTCTACCTTCCTTCTTATTTCTTGATCGCTGAGTTTATTCGACTCCACCTAATTTTTCCTTTTTAACCATCAAGGAACCAACTTGGAAGATGGTTTCCTCCCTCTCAACAACTCAAAAGGTATCCTACCTGTCACAGAATGAGGAGTAAATCTGTAGTACAATAACATATCCTGAAGAGAATTCTTCCATGACAACCCAGATTTCAAAGCAAGGTGGATAGTTTCTTTTATGACTCGATTAAAGCGTTCTACTTGACCATTGCCTTCTAGGTGGTAAGAGGAAACTTTTAAATGTTTAATTGCAGAATTTTTATTTTAAAAAAATTGTGATTTTTCTGATGTTAATTGCACCCCGTTTTCAGATACCAGAACTTCAGGAAGACCCTCCCTCGAAAAAACATCCTCAATTAATTCAGTTATCACGAGTAGTAACCTTGCTCACCATACGTACTTCCGGCCATTTTGAGTATTAATCAATAAATACTATGGCATATATTTCTCTGGCAGACAAAATCGAGAAAGGCCCCATAAATTCTATGGCTAACTTATGCCATGGTCCATCCGGTAACTCCGTTGTCAAGGGTACACTCAATGGTTTAACAGCTTCATCACTTTCATTACAGGGGTTACAATTCCTCACCCAATGATGAATCATGGCATCTAACCCCGGCCACAAAAATCCTCTCTTATTTCTCTCCTAGTACTTGACATCCCTCCGAGTTCCTCATGACCTATTTTGATGATACTCTCACGCATACCACTTGGGGGAACAATCTTGTCTCTTCTGAACATAATATTATTGCATATGGATAGCTCATCTTTTACTTTTCAAAATGCACTGCATTCTCCACGGATCACTGACAGAATATCGACAACACTAATATCGACCTACAGAAATATCGGGACATAAATATCGTTGTCAAAAATATCGACTTCCTATCTTTATAATGGTAAGTACAAAAATATCGAGAAAAGAAATATCGTTGTTAAAAATATCAAAGTACAAAATATCGTTTTTTATATGTATTATAAATAATGTAAATTAAATAAAATAATACATTTTACTTAAAAAAATATTTAGATTTATTTGTAAATTTTAACAATTATAAGTAATAAATGTAATTTAAAAATAAATTAAACATACATATATAAAATGTAATATATATATTTTTACTTAGAAATACTTAATAAATAATAATTTTAATTAATTATAAAATGTTAGAAATATATTAAAAAATAAAGATATATATATATATATACATACACCTGTAACATAAAAAAAATGTTTTATAATATAAATTAAAATATTAAAATATGTAATATTTTTTAAACCTACATTTTAAACTACATTTAGTGCAACAGTAGGGAAAGTGTTGGATAGCGGAGGGTAAAAAATTACTATTCCCACTCCAGCGAGTGCAACAGTAGGGAAAGTGTTGGATAGCGGAGGGGAATAATTTACTATTCCCACTCTAATGAGTGCAACAGTAGGGAAAGTGTTGGATAGTGGAGGGTAAAAAATTACTATTCCCACTCCAGCAAGTGCAACAGTAGGGAAAGTGTTGGATAGCGGAGGGGAATAATTTACTATTCCCACTCCAGCGAGTGCAACAGTAGGGAAAGTGTTGGATAGCGGAGGGGAATAATTTGCTATTCCCACTCCAATGAGTGCAACAGTAGGGAAAGTGTTGGATAGCGGAGGGTAAGAAATTACTATTCCCACTTTAGTGAGTGCAACAGTAGGGAAAGTGTTGGCTAGCGGAGGAAAATAATTTACTATTCCCACTCCAGCAAGTGCAACAGTAGGGAAAGTGTTGGATAGCGGAGTGATAAAAATTACTATTCCCACTCTAGCAAGTGCAACAGTAGGGAAAGTGTTGGATAGCGGAGGGGTAAAAATTACTATTCCCACTCCAGCGAGTGCAACAGTAGGGAAAGTGTTGGATAGTGGAGGGGAATAATTTACTATTCCCACTCCAATAAGTGCAACAGTAGGGAAAGTGTTGGATAGCAAAGGGGATACAATTACTATTCCCACTCCAGGGAGTGCAACAGTAGGGAAAGTGTTGGATAGTGGAGGGGTACAAATTACTATTCCCACCCTAATGAGTGCAACAGTAGGGAAAGTGTTGGATAGCGGAAGGTATTAATTTACTATTCCCACTCCAATGAGTGCAACAGTAGTGATCGTGTTGGATAGCGGAGGGGAGAAAATACTATTCCCACTCCTGCAAGTGCAACAGTAGGGAAAGTGTTAGATAGCGGATGGGTAAAAATTACTATTCCCACAGAACAACATTCAAATTTAAAAACAAACAAAATATCAACTACAACACAAAATATAATAAAAACCCCAAAAACAAAACATATATGAAAAGATAAAAAATAACAAAACATATAAAAATATTTTAATGTAGCAAAAATCTAAAATTGACATAAAAATATTAATTTTTTATATTTAACAAACAATTTACAAACAAATAAATATTTTGTAATTGAAATTAATCTTTTTCAAAAAATAAAAAATTACATAAATGTAATGTTTATTTTCCTACCCTATAACACCACACAATTTACAACACACATCTAAATTAAACAAAAAAGTGTACCTTTATAATTAACAGAATTAATTATCAATTAAACAAATATTAATAATTATAAAACACATTTAAAAATGTACAAATTAATGTACAAACCAAACGTTACAGCTATTGAACCTAAATCCCCAAACAAAATAAAAACTAAACAATTACCAAAAATATTTATCAATTAATAAATGAATATTAATGATCAAGTAATGATTAGTTAATTTAAACTAAATTACTTATCACCCTCTACCCCAATAAACACCAGAACACACACCTAAACATATTTACACAATTTCCATGACTAATTTTACATTAATAAATGAATATCAATTAACAACAAATCATTAATTAATTTAAAAAAAATGTCTTCCCACCATTTACCACTATAAACACCACAACTCACACATCAAAATTATTATACAATTGGCATATTTACATTTTAATTAATTAATTAGCATTAATTAACAAATAATTAATTAACTATAAATAAATTACCTCCCACCATATTCCCCTATAAACGCCACCACCAATTTAGTAAAACATGACACAATTAACATAATTAATTAACAATTAATTAATTCATAACAATTAATAAGCAAAATATAAATAATTATTAATACATTAATTCACACAATTAACACTATAAAATAAAATAAAATAAATATATTAAAAATATTAATAAATGTATTAAAATTAAATTACTTCCCACCCTACTCCCCTATCAACCCACAACCCGCTCCTAAAAAAATAACACAATTAACATAATTACCAATTAATTAATAATACTTAACCAATTAATAAATAATTAATAATAAATTAATTGCCACAATTAACCATATAAAATATCAAATAAATAATACAAAAATTACACAATTAACATATTTATCAATTAATTAACCAATAAAAATTAACAGCCAATTATTAATTAATTAATTATAAATTAATTCCCACAATTAACACTATAAAATCAAAAATAAATAAATATTAATAAATAAAAATTAATATTCAATTTATTATAATTAAATTACTTCCCACCCTATTCCCCTATAAATTCACAACCTGCTACGGAACTAAAACGCAAAATTTAATTAAGATAAAATTAATACCTTCTAAAAATGTAACACATATATTAAAAAACAAATGCAATAATTAGACAAAAAAATAGAGCACATACATTTAAAATACATACTAAAATACATAACACTAACTAAAAAACGATATTTTTTACAACTATATTTTTGCAAACAATATTAATTACTTCGATATTTTAGAAAACGATATTTCTTACCTGAAACTCGATATTCTTGACCACGATATTCTTGCAGTCGATATTTATGTATCTCGATATTTTGCACTTGATATTAGTGCAAGTCGACATTTCCTACTCGATATTCTGACTCTTTACCCATTCTCCACGCAATTGAGATTCTCTAGGCCAACCTCCCGAAATATACTCTTTTGTCACCCTCACAACCATACCTTCTTCATTTCCTGCATCCACACTACTTCAGACAAATCCTACCCATACTTCTCTCCGTCGCTCAACACAACATCCTCATAGGTAAAAGCCACCTCACACTCATTTCCATTCTCTACATTTCTATTCCATTCCTCTAATGGCAAACGTGACAGTCCATCAGCAATGCTGTTAGCCTTTCCTGTTACATACACAATATCATAAAAGAACATTTACAGGTTTGATGCTAACATTGCTAACCTGGGAGTAAGATTCCTTTTTAGCCCAGATTTCAAAATATTTATCAGTGGTTTGTGATTGGTGCAAATTTTTAACTTCCTACCCCATATAAAAAACCTGAACCATTGCACTGCCACGTAGCTGTCAGTAACACCTTCTCAATGACAGAATAATTACACTCCGTTGGAGACACGGTATGAGATGCATATGCCACTATCCATTCTATCTCTCCTTTTTTTTGAGACAATACTGCACCAATTCCGTACCCACTGGCATCTACCATTACTATACAGTCCACTCCCTTGACAAATGATTTTAAACAAAGTGCATGCAAAATTCATCCTTAATTGCCCTTAAACATTTTGTTTGATCTTGCGACCAATGAAACGTAGCATTTCTCTTTAATAACATTCGTAGATGCTCTACTTTTGTAGCATAGTTCTGCACAATGCGTGAATAAAATTCTGTTAGCCCTAGAAAAGACATTAGCTGTTCCTTGTTTTTGCATTCTGGTGCATTTACAATTGCTTTCACATGGTTTATTTTAGGATGAATTCCTTAGTTGGATATCACATAGCCCAAATGTTCAACTTGCTGTTTCCCAAAAACACACTTCTCCCTTTTAACAGTTAAACCATTCTCCATAAGTGCTGACAATACCAGTTCCAGATTCAGATCATGATCGTGTTGATCCCTACCAAAAATTTGAATATCTTCGTGAAATACGTTTGCACCTTTTATACCTTTTCAAAATTCAGAACATATCTCGCTGGAAGATAGCAGAAGCGCTTTCAAGACCAAACGGCATTCTTTTGTATTGGAAAATTCCTTCTGGTGTTATGAAAGCTGTGCAGTGCTTAGATTCTTTCTCCAACTCAATTTGGTGATAAGCAATTGTAAGATCAATTGTGGAAAAATTAGTAGCATCAACAATTGTAGACATGAATTCTTTGAAATTAGGCAGTGGGAATGTGTCTACCCAAATAGCCTTGTTTAGGCACCTCAAGTCTACACAAAGGGGCTGATTACGATGCCGTAGGAAATGGCTCCAACCCTTGGTCGGAGCCGTTCCTACGGCATCGTAATCTCCTGTTTGAATTAATTTCCGACCGACCCATTTGTATGGAGTCGGTCATAAATTAATCCAAAAAGGATTTGTGAATGGCTTATGACGGGCTTGGAGAACCCGTCTGCCATTCGGAAAGGGGCCTGTAATCCCAAGGACGGCTCTTTCAGCCCGAGGGATTACGATGGCAGATTCCTACAGCCTGTCTGTGCCGGCCTTTCCGACGCAGAAAGGCTCAGGGAATCCGACTTTGGGGGCCCGCAGCAGGGATGGCGGCCTAGGGGCAAAACTATGGTGCCCCCCTGTTGATCCCTGCACCCGGTAGTAGGCACCTTGAGGTGCCTGCCACCGGGTGCAGGGATGAACTGCACCTCAGCTCTTTACAATGAGAGCATGCATTCCGGTCGGAATGCATGCTCCCATTGTAAAGAATAGGATTGCGACTGAACAGTGTTCGGTCGCATCCTAATTGCTGGTTTGGGACCGCCAACAGGAGGTCGGTCGGTCCCAGTTCCAGATTGATGTTGGACAGACTCAGGTTCGTCCGA
This sequence comes from Calotriton arnoldi, assembly GCA_963921515.1. Taxonomy (NCBI): domain Eukaryota; kingdom Metazoa; phylum Chordata; class Amphibia; order Caudata; family Salamandridae; genus Calotriton; species Calotriton arnoldi. Next base: position 19,288 of record CAWUFW010023881.1, on the reverse strand, counting down.
CATCGAAATCGGCCCCAAAGTCTTAACTCACCGCTTCCCTTCAACGATATCACAACTGGTGAAAGCCAATCGGAATTTTCAATAGGTTCTATTATCTCTTTTTTACAAAAATCTTGTAGCATCCCTTTTAACTTTTCAATGTTTCTCTATAGTTCAATGGCACATTTCTCAGTTCCTGTCTAATTGGCACAACACTATCACTCAACACCATTTTGTGTTTGAACCCTTTAAGTTTATCCAAACCATCACTGAAAACATCAGGATATTTATTCTTTAAGTCCAGATATCCTTCATCCCTCACATTCGTTGCCTGTATTTCATCACATACAGAATACACTGCGGGGATAGCACTGGGACCTATTGTTATTCCCAGCTCTATTATGTGGGGCCAACCCAAAATCATAGTACCTTAGGTGGCCACAGAAACCTTACCACCACACCATTTAGCACAAAATCCTTTATTAGCCCAAATGAAATGTTGCATGGGAATTCTATGGCCTGAATAACCACTGGGCTCGCATCAGATTTGTACAATTATATACCAGGCCATAGTTTGTCAAACATACTCCTATTCATGACGGTATACCATGCACACAAATCAACCATTGTTTCAATTTGTACTTCAGCTATACTTATAGTGCAATCGGGTAATTCCACTTTTTTCCTACATCACTACTAAAGACTACTCCCTACATGCTCCCTTCTTCATCTTTAATATCTTCTGTTGTGTAATATACCTTTCCCCCAACAGTTTTGCATACTCTAATAAAATGCCCTTTTTAGATCTCGCCTAGGCTACGCTTACGCTGTCTTTTCGAGACAAGCTGTAATAAGGTATGGACTTGAAGCTGCGCCAATTTTCCGCCCATCTTTTCAATTGGCTCCTGTTACTGTCCATTCCAAATGGTTGCTTTTGATTTGTGAAAAGGCTTAGTAGTCCCTCCTTAATACTGCCTTTTCTCCTTTTGTAACTTCCCATGGGGACTGGCCCTTTTAAATGTGTTGTTAAACGGTATGTTTTATTTACAGTCTGTGAGCACTATTTTGTTAAATGGCTTTCTTCTATTGCACACACAACATGCTTTCATGCAACAGGGTCACTTTTCAACTCTCTGGTGACTGTCTGCTCCTCGTAGCAAGGGCGCCACGCTTTAGGTTTTAGCACGGCACCTGTTTACATATTAACTTCAACATGGGCACCACACTTAGGGGCCTATTAGGATGACGGGCGGACTTTTGTCCGCCCGCCACCCTAGCGGTGCTGGGACCAGCCACCAGTGGTGCGGCGGTCCCGCACAGGCGATTAGGATGCCACCGCCACCGTGGCGGTGGCATCCTCCATTCCCAGCATTGTGGCGGGCGGTGCTCACAGCACCGCCCGCCACAATGCTGGGAATGCACTGTGTGCATCGTCATGCACAAGGTGACAGGCACCGCGAGGTGCCTGCCACCATGTCCATGACAATGGTACCCCCCATGTGCACCCCCCCAATCCCCCAATACCCTGGGGGCCCGCAACGGGCCCCCGAAAGTGGAATCCGCCTGGGTTTCCATGGCGGAGTCACCGCCATGGAAAGCCCTGCACCGCCGCCCATTTTAATATGGATGGCGGTGCCTGCAAGGCACCACCACCATATTGCAGGCCTTTTCCGCCCGGTAGGCAATCGGGCCGATTGCCTACAGGCGGAAAACTGGGTCCCCACCGCCATCGTAATATGGCGGTGGGGAAATGTTAAGCGGGTGGTGGAAAATAGCGGGCGGATCGCCACTGCCATACGGGCGGTGGCGATTCGCGCGCTATCCTAATGACCCCCTTAATATTTTAGCAGGCGCCCGCTATAAAACACCACGGCATGCCGTTCCTAATCAAGAACAATGGCGGCTGCTCTTTATTTTCTTTCAGGCTGGCTGGCACAGCTTCCTTCGCCCTTCCTCCGGTGCCCCCCTGCATATCGGAACGAAGCCCGTGAGAGAGATGTCTCTTGGGTGTGGATTATGCTTAGCGGTATCACCTGGACATGAAGCGGGCACCATCTTTCTTTTCTTTTGCAGTCCGCAGTGTGCTCCTTCAAGCTCTCTTTCTTTCCCCCTCTAACTTTTCATTAAGAGAGCACCCACCCAATCAGCACTAATACAACCTTTCCTTTAATGGGGCGCCAATGCCTCTTCAATATCTTCTCTGCAGCAATTGCTGCTCTGCCCGACCTCCGACCCCCACTCCCAGAAGTCTCCCCGCTCCACCATCACATGAATGTACCGCTTGCACTTTGTAAGTGCTGGAACCTGCGACACTTTGGAATATTGAATGCAAGTACGGCATTTGCTTTAGGAAGCTTTTAATGGCCGAAATCCCGAAACAATGTAATACTCTGGCAAACAGATAAAACGCTGTATTTCTTTTCCACAATGTGTTCAAATGCTCCTAACCAGAGAGCCGTGCTCCAGCGGGCACAAGATGACACCATGAACCCGCCTGAGGTAAGCATATCTTGGAGTCTTGAGCCAGGCTTGCCACCCGCCTTCCGTAAACCCCTCACAAAGGGTCAGTCCGTAATCTCTTATTGACTAGATCAGCCTGGGCAATGTTTCTATTGAACTTCCAGCAGCAGTCCATTAAAGGCTAACAGAACAGATTACTTCCAAATCCACATTATTTTTGATTGGAGCTCCGCGTGAAAAGCAAAGTTCCAGTTAGTGGAAAGTTTGGCATCTCAAAAAATCACTGTTATTCCCCCACCTGAGCCGGTTTAGCCACGGTTAGTTCACTTGACTCTAACTGCGTTTGGTAACAATCTGTTGATTAATATTGCTACTTTAATTTTCAAAGCATTGTTGCTGCTATTTTACGTGAAAGTATTAGTATAGTGTTTGATTCACTGTGGCCAGAATTAAATTACACGCATAACAGCAAGGCCAAAACTACAATAGACACTGTACTAACACTGCTATCAACACGCAGGACGCAAAACACTTTTATCTCTTCGGGGCACAAGCTTAATACTTTATTTGTCAAGCATAACCAATTGTAATCAGTCCTGAAAGCTTTATCACGATAGAGACACACATTTGCAATGCAATAGGTCTCCTATTTGCGAGAGTTTGATCTATTGGCATTGTAAATGACAATGCCTTTTATTTATATGTTTTGAAAAACTACAAGAGGTGCGTAAACACGCACTTTGTACTTATAGTCCTTGCTTACGAGAAGGCTGGCAGTAAAAGAGGTGCAGTTACTACCAGCCTTGCTTCTCGTAAGCAACGACTATAAATACAAAAGGGGATATGTACAACAGAAGTGGCAAAGTGAGGCATTAGCCTTCATGGCTTAACGCCTCACTCCGCCACTTCAGAAATGCAAGGCTGCACCATATTTACATCAATATGTTGCAGCCTTGCGTTTCCCCCTGCGCTGGCGCTACACCTAGCAGTGTAGCGCCAACGCAGGCACCCTTGCACCATAGTGCAAGGGTGTCTCCGTGCAGGGGTGGATTGTTTATGTGTAGGAAGGCGTCCCCTGGAGGTGGGATAAGGGGTAGAGCTCAGGCCTGGCTCAAATCCTATTCTTCTGACAGAGTACAAGTCATTGAGATGATACCTGGCCAGTCCACTTTTTGGCAAGTGTATCACGGTGTGCCTCAAGGTTCAGCACTAAGCCCGACCTTGTTCAATGTTTATCTGCACTCTCTCGCCTTGCTACTCAGATCTCACATTTTATAAATTATGCTAATGCCATACAGCTTATTTTGTCTTTGGACTATTCTTGACAATCTAGCTTCACCTCCTTAACGATCTAACTTGACCTCCTATTATAACTGCTTGAATGATGATTTTGTATGGCTAAGCAATAACGCCCTGGCATTCAATAGTGACAAAACTGAAATAATTTGTTGCTCTGTGGTAGACCAGGGCCACAATTACCTTCAAGTTTCTAGCCATTAGCAGATAGTGCGAGGCCAGAACCTGCAGCATCTGTGCGTAATATGGGAGTTCAAGTAGACTCTGATCTCTCTCTCTCAGCACATGTGAACAAGCTATCTTCTTGTTTTGCCTTGATGAGATTGCTTCAAAAGGTTTTTTCCTATTTCCTGGTGGTAACACGTAAGTTAGTGGTTCATTGTGCTATTCTGAGCCGAACAGACTACTGCAATGTATTGTTCCTGGGGGCTCTGGTCCACCTTTTGAAACACCTGGCGCATATCTTGGTGGCTGCGGCTAAATTAGCCCTAGCACGCTCAAGATTTTCTACTACCTCTCAGGTCCTAGTGGAGTTATATTGGCTCCTTGTCCCAGAAAGAGTCCTTTTTAAGGCCATGTGTATCACCTTTAAGGCAGTTCATAAGATGGGACTCATGTTTCTGCAAAGGAATTTAAGGCATACCCACCAACTAGAGTGCTGAGATCTTCCTCTGCAAATCTCCTGGTAATGCCAAAGTTTAGAAAAATCAGAGTGGGAGGCCGGGCCTTTTCTGTTAAAGTGGCCCAACACTGGAACACTTTCCCTCTATCATTAACGGATCACTGACAAAATATCGAAGGTCAAAAAATCGACCTACAAAAATATCGGAGCAAGAATATCGATGTCAACAATATCGATATCCTATCTACAACATGGTAAGTACAAAAATATCTGAAAAAAATATCGATGTCAAAAATATCGTTATTAAAAATATCGTTTTTTTTTGTTAAAAAAATATGTAAAATAAACAAAATAATACTTATAAATAAAATAAACATAGTTAAAAATATTTTATGTTTAAAATTAATAAGTAATATATATAGTTTATTAAAACATTAATTAAACATATACATATAACATATAATATATATACTTACTTAATAATCAGTTTTAATAATTATTTTAATAAATTATAAATTATTAAAAAATATAAATTACAAATACATCTATACACATAAAACAATAACATAAATAAAAATTAAATAATTATGTATAACAAATTTAGGGGCCCATTACGATACCCGGCGTAAATAAATCCGCCAGGCATGGAAGCGGCAAAAATCCGCCCGCACACACCGCCTGAACACCGACCACGCCATTACGATTACACAAACCGAAAACCGCCATCGGCGGAAAAATCACACAAAATACCGCCCGCCAACGTCCGAGTCGGAGTCAAACCGCCCGCCACGGACGGAAACACGTACAACAACACAAAACCGCCCGCCCTCACGGCCGACACACCGCACGTGAAATTACGATCGCACCGACGCGAGCGCGGAAAAACCACAAAAATACCGCCCGCCAGCGCAAACAACGCCGATGAGAATCGACACGGCAGAAGCCATGGCGCCAACGTACCTGCACAGAAACCATCCGCACACAAAACCAATAGCACACAACATGGCCAACAAGTCCACACAGCAAGGCACGCACAAATACACAAGCACAGTACACATCCCGAAAACACCCCCGGACAAACAAAAAATACAAAGGCCAGAACCCCAGACACAACACACCTGAAAACAACAGACCATGAGGACACACCCACATAGGTGAGTACAAAAGCAGCACTCCCACAGACCACAACCCCTTGCTACATTGCAAACCAGAGAGGAGAGGAGAGGACACAGTGACACAGCAAGGACAGCAGCACACCACAGAAACGCACACATCACAACCACCACCACCACCACCACCACCAAACACCGGCACCACAAACCCCCTGCACATTACACAACACACACCGCACCAGCACCACAAACACCATGGCACCACAAAGAATGCCCAAGTACACGCCCATTGAGCTGACGGTCATGGTCGACGAGATCATCAAGGTGTACCCACAAATCTATGGGAACATGGTCCAGCACACACCACTAGCCACCAGAAACAGAATGTGGAACCGGATCGTAGACCAGGTCAATGCAGTCGGGACCCTGCCCAGGAACAGAGGTGAAATAAACAAACGTTGGAATGACGTAAAGAGCCTGGTCAAGAAGAAGGAGGGCAAAAACAGAGAGCTGGCTGCCGTCACTGGCGGAGGGAATCCCGCGCTCTTTAAGACCTTCAAAGCGTGGGAGGAGAAGGTGCGAGTCGTAATACATCCGGAGATCCTCGCCGGGTTAGCAGGGGAGTGGAGGCTGGTAAGTACAAACTAATGTATACCAGCACACCGCTATGTACTCACATGCGCAACTACCATGCCACAGCTCCCAGGGACAAACACCCCCATGTCCAGCACACAATACACAACACATCACACACACATGCAACAGACACCACCACACACAGCCCAAACCGAACAACTGTAAGATGCGTGGGGACATGTGTACACTCAGCCAGCCACGTAACCACCAACAGGTCCCCAAATATGCCAGAAGCGCCACAACGAGCACCCACCACACCCATGTGTCCGCCACAGCTGCACTAACCGACAAGTAACAGGTAAGTGGCAGGAACACAAAGTGCAGTGGGTGGGAGGGTGGACAGCCCAAGTACAACACACACCAGGCCCCAGTCCCACAGCACAGCAAGGAGGAGCATCCCCCACACCCCACAGCCACGTGTCAGCCACCGCAGTGCACAACGACAGCCGAAAGGCAGACATCACGGTCCACAGCAATCGGTGTCAGTGGGTGTCCAGCCACCCCCACGACCCACAACACCCCCCCACCCCCACAGACCTGCAACATGGAGCACCCCCGCTTAGAGCCATGTGGCATCCAGTACAGTGCACGCACGAACAACTTGCAGGTGGGAAACTGGACAGGGCTGGATTACTGGAGGCATGAGGACCGTAACACGACCAACACATGGGACATGTCACGTAGCAGACGAACACGCAGCACCGCCCACCGTCACGAACAAGTGAACAATGTGCACACGGACATGAACAACAGACTCACACCCCACATGACCCATCACAGACATAGCAACACCCAAGGAGCCACGTCTGCATGCACAAGCCACACTGAATATAGTCCCACACGGCAGCCACTGTGCAACTCATCACACACAACCGAAACACCATTGAAGTCCTGTCCATGTAGCCCCTACTGCCTGTCAACCACACACCCCACAACTACGCCTATGTAAGACAAACAACACTAGACGCAACAGAGCGGAACAACATAAATGCACACGAACACCACTGAACCCAACAAACTCACAGACACACCATGCACATACAACATACCATCCATCCCATCCGTCAGCCCCAGTCTCATGAAAGGCATGTCATCCGCACAGCTGCCACACATACAGCAGTCACGCTAAGATACATGCCCATGACCAACCATGTGCCAGAAGTCAATGAAGCGCACGACACACTGTGAGCAACAACACACAACATGGGCCACACCCCCCGAGCACTGCAGTGATGCACATGGCACAGGGCAGCACGCACACCAAGGAGATGGGACAACTGCAATACGTTGGCTGGCACACAACCATCACTCACTCATAACGATGCGTCCAATGCCATGTCTAGTAATCACAACAGACAGCAAATATGCAGGCCATGTCAAGCATGCACACACCTCAAACCATGCACTGTCATGCTGCCACAACACATGTCACGTTCGGCACCCATGGCTCACAGCATGTACCCCAAAAGCATATTCCCTCCCAAATGCGAATCCGTGGCATGGCCCCCATGTTGCCATATGCGTTCCTAAGCGTCCCATCTGAACACCAAAAGCAAAGTACAAACCAGACCCAGGATGGGCCAGGAGCCCGCATACACCAGAGTCATAATAAGTAGGGGCACAGCAACACACCCATCGGCATGGCCAATCCGTCCCATGCCACATGTGCACAGCACACAGTCCCATTGCCAAGCACACACAACTACAGATGCTACAGCCACACACACGCCTCCGGGAAACCCATGTACGAGATTGCACGAACTGTTAATGTCAGATGACAAATACATACTTCGCCAGGTGCAACACAATAACAAATCTCATTCTCTCCACAGGTGACGAACTGCTGGATGCTGGGGATGGAGCCAGCAGCCAGCACAGCCAGCCTACAAGCCCCCAACGAGGACACACGGATCTGGAGGATCTGTCCTCCTCTTCGGACACGGACCACCAAGCAGGCCCATCTGGTGTGGCAGGGCCCAGCCGCTCCCCAGGACCCCTCCTACCCACCAACCCATCATCCAGGGCTGCTGAACATTCCCAGCCCCCTGCTGCCACTGTCGTTGCGGCCACACCCACGGTCATTGTGGCCACTACCACTGCCGCAACCGCCACCATCGCCGCACCGACCACCACCGCCGCCACCACCACCACGTCTTCGCTGGCACCAGCCCCAGCGCAGGTGGTGGCCCGGCCGACTGGATCCACCCTGGGAGCCACAGCGAGGACCGTGGTGAGCAATGTGGCTAGTGGGCAGGCCGGTGGCAGCAGGACTGGTAGGATGGAGCAGGGTCAGGAAACGCCAGCCTCCCCTGGGAGCCATGCCCTGCCTCAAATGGCCAGAGTCCTTGGGGCCTATGAAGAGGCCCAAGGACAATGGGTCCGGTCTGCTTCAGACACGCGTGAGGTGCTGGGGGTGCTGAGGTCCATGGACGCCCGTATGGGCCATGGACCCCCTGGCTGGCTGGCTGCGGTCACAGCCAGGGACAGCAGCTCCCCCTCCGCCACCACCTGCCGGGGCGCAGGGTGGAGCAGCAGTGTCCAGTTCCCCTGCGTCCACAGCCAGTGAGCACACCTCAACCACCAGCATGTCGCAAGCAGGCACCCCCCCTCGCAAACGTGGAAGGGGCCGTCCGAAGTGGAAACAGATCTCCCGGGAGGACTTCGCACGCTCCAAACGCAAGTGAGGCAGCCAGCCAGCCTTCCGCCAGCCTTCCTTGACCAGCCACTGCATTGACTTGGACTACGATCCCACTCACACAGCCATCTGGATGGCATGTGTGTGTTGGACTATGGACATAGAACCAGTGGGTACACCCTGAGCATCACGCAGCCATGACCGACAGCTCATTGTCACTGCACGCACCACTTTTGTCATCACCTTACACACAATCACATGTCACAGTTTGTAATAAATGCACCTTTTTCACTAACTGCTGTTTGTGCCCTGTGTTTTATTTGTACGGAATACAACGGCCACCTTGGGCGGAAAGGCACCTGATGCGTGGCATGGCAATTGAATCCGGAGGGCCTGTAGGGACCTAGGGGTGGGAGACAGAACAGGAGCACATTCAATGAGTGTGTCACACACCCATCACACAGTACATGTCAACAACTACAAGCAATGTACACACATCGCACAGAGCAATAGGGCACAATGCCACAGCCACCAACAGTGGCATACTACCCTGGCCATGGAGCGTTGACACACAGCACGCAGTGAACAAACGGCCACCCTGACACAGCACACACACACCTGCACAGATACAGCCACATCAGCCGTCGTACATGGACACTCACCGTCAAGTGAAGTAGCGGGCGATGAGCTGCTGACGCACATTACCAGCTTCCTCCTCTCCGCTGTCCTCCTCACTCGAGCTGTCCTGGTCTGCGGGCTGGGGCCCTGGTTGATCTCCGTCATCCACGATGAGGGGGATCTGCTTCCGAATGGCCAGATTGTGCAGCATGCAGCACGCCACCACTATCTGGCACACCTTCTGTGGGGAGTACGCCAGCGCACTCCGGTGCGGTCCAGGCACCTGAACCTGGACTTGAGGAGGCCAAAGGTACGCTCGACCACACGTCTGGTCCTCCCATGTGCCTCATTGTAGCGATCGTCTGCTGGGGTGCGAGGATTCCTCAATGGACTGAGCAGCCATGCCCCATTCGGGTATGCAGAGTCACCTGGGTGTGAGGGACACAGAGAACCGTTGCAATTCCAACTGGACAGGGGACAGCATCGCACAACCAGCACGCTACACCACTCCACATACTCACCGACAATACAGGCACGATCCTGTTGCATATTGGACATCAGTCGTGGCAAGATGCTGTTGCGCATTATGTGTGCGTCATGGGCCGAGCCTGGGAACTTTGCACACACGTGGGTGATCACCATGTCCGCAAGGCACACCACTTGCACATTCAGGGAGTGCGTGTGCTTCCTGTTGCGGTACAGGTGCTCAGTGGCCTGTGGTGGAACAAGGCCGACATGTGTGCAGTCAATGGCTCCAACGACGTGTGGGATTCTGCCAAGGGCATAGAATGCACCCTTCACTGCCGCCAATTCACGAGCCCTGGGGAAGCGGATGTACCTGTTTCGGTACAGCATCATGGCTGCCAGTACATCCCTCAGCACCTTGCTGAACATGGGCTGGGACATCCCTCCTCCAATGCCCACTGTGTGCTGGAATGACCCAGTGGCGAAGAAATGCATGGCGGCCATCACCTTAGCCGTGGGGGTGACAGCAGTCGGATACACCCTGCGGGGACGGAGATGGGGTTCTAACATGGCACACAGTCGATGCAGGCTTGGCCTGTCCAGCCGAAACTTCCTAATAACCTCTGTATCGTCCATGTCCGCCAGCAATTGGTATGGGCGGTCAATGTTCGGTCTCCGCCTAGGGACAATGGCAGAGGACACATGTCAAAGCAACACGACACATAGCAATTTCGCATACACATCACTGACATGACTGAGCAAGCACATGAGCCACAGCCCAGCTGTCAAGCTGGGACGGCACGGCCACAATACACATACACAGGTCTCCCAACAATGGCAATGGCTAGTGATACAAACCACTGCCATGTGCATGCACATGGGGATCTAGGCCCCAATGACTTGCGGGGCGTGCTGATGGGGACTGACTGCATATCCGTCAAGCGGCAACGCCACGGCAACATGAATGTCTGCTGAGCATGGAACTGCTTCCGCGGCTGGATGAGTATGGCACACGACGACGACGATGTGGGCACAGGCTGAGCGGCCAAAACAAGTGGGACCTGTGGCACGAGGGGATATGAGACAGTAGTAGGTGTCAGCACTGCACCCTATGTACAGCACTGTACGGATCACACCTCCCGAAACATTGACAGGTGTCCACATTGACAGCCCCATGCCAAGACGGCTGTGTGCTTGCAGTCACACGTCACAGGTGAGAGGTTACATTGCACGTGCCAGGTGGCAGACGTACATAGTGGGAGCTGGCATGTGTGTGCATGTGTCTCCTGTTCAGGATCCACCAGATGGGCGCTGACTCTGTACTGAGCATTGGACACAGCATGTTCCGTGGAAGGCTTGTGTGTGTGGGATGGTGGCACTGGATGTGCCTCCGTTGGGTGGGGGCCATGCACAGGGCGGGTACGTCGATGATTGCGCATTGTTGGTCACGGTGGGTGCACCAACTGAAGATGTGTTGCCCTGTGTTCAATTCCTATGTCCGCATGATGATGGACTGTAGATGTGGGCAGACTACACATTGGTCGATGTGCTGTCTATATGCATGTGCCTTCACACCAGGCACAGCTGCCCCTGCACATGTGACCCCTGCTGGACTCGCTGCTGGGTGTGTGGAGCTGATGCACCTTCTGCGCGTGGGGCGGACAGCTCTCCTCACTTCCCTCATTGCGCATGTCATGACTTTGCCGCAGGTGACATGGATCATGGAGGGCCCACATGTACGCGTGGGTAGGCTACACATGATTGTACACTGGTCGCCACCCCCAGTCAGTGTTTCGAATGGGAAGGTTGTCGTGCTGGTGGTATGTTCGATGTGGCGGATGGGCGGGCCTAGGTGCGGGCTTACATTCCGGACATGGGGGGTAGTTGGATTGGCGACTAGTTGCAGTACACACGGGACACGTCTCTTCCTTTCCACATCTGGGTCATCCCTTGTACTTACTGACAGTGATACAGTCATCTTCGCCCCAGCCCTCATGTCCTCCCCTCGCTCCCCCAATATGCATGCTCACCTGCGAGGCTAGCGCCTGCACAGGCAGCCCCAAGCTCGCACCAGAGAGGGCAAGGAGTGTATGTGTGGGTCCAGTTGCACGAGTGGGCTGTCTCAGGGTATGATGTGTGGCGGGACGCCGTCCACCTGCGTGGTGCCCCAAATGGAGACCCGGCCTGCATGGACTATGCATCACAGTCTTCGCCTTCCGGATCCGCCACCTGCGACACCCAGTGGCTGTGGCTGCCCTTGCGGCCAGGCCGCGTCCGTCTGTGGCTGATGGCCCACACATTCACTCTTTGGCCTCTCTGGGGAGGGCTCGGGGGTGGTGGCGCACGCGCTTGCACTTAGTCGCAATGGCATGTGGCGTGGTTGGTATGATGGGCAATGGATGGGATGGTGCGAGCCACCTCCCGTGACGTCAGTGCTGCTCGTGCTGTGGTGCGTCCCCCTACACTTCCATTTGACTTGTGCCATGCTAGACGTTGAGGTTCTATTGCCTGCGTGATATGACCAGGAGGAGCGCGAGGAGACCTCTCACACACCATGCTCCACTGCCATCCCGTGCCCTGTATCGCCTCTGCGGATTGACTATGTTGGGGTTACACCTGGTCGACTGGGGCTGTGTGTGCCTTGTCAAGGGGCATGGCGGGCGCACAACAGGATCCAGCTTGTCCACAGAGGGTGGGCTGAGGTGCGCCTGGTACCGCTTTGTACGTGTGCCCGGCTGCTGTGCACACACGTGTTCACTCCCCCCGACAGGTGTCCTCTCACGATGCCCAGGGAAGCGGTGGTGTACTGTTCATGACCCCTCCCAACACGGCGTGCTCCAACTTGGCATGTGCGCATCTACCCGTCGCACCCACCCACCTGAGCACTGCGTCCATACGACTTCACACGACACATGTGTGTCTTCCACAGTAGTGCTACTCATTTGCGTTGACATCCAATACCAGTGGACTACATGGTCATGTCACGACTGCCGTGTACTTCACATACTCTCATCCTCTCTCATTCGTACTTGTGAAATGAGTCAGCGGAGACAGTTTTGGTTTCAAACATTATATTGAGTCTTCTGTCCTCTGTGATGCAGTATAGTGGACACTACTGGCAGCGGAATACATGTTGAGGATATACTGAGCATGATTGCAAATGGGATAGGGTGTGGGGTTACATGTGATTGGCTGTTGCATGTGGGATGTGGGCTTCAGAGTGACATCTGCTTGGCCAAGGCTGTGCTAATGTACATTTACGTATAGCTGCGGAGCTGCGGACTTTGACACAGACGGTATACATGTAGCCTACCAGACCGCTTGGCATCATGGGCACAGTCCATCTCAGTTCCATGTGACAGGTTTGCTGCGGTTGTTCCTCATGCACGCGTGCATGTGAGATGACATCAGGGCATGTGCTTGCGTGCATGCAGCGGCGTGCCACTTGTTGTTGCACTGTGGTGGTTACTGGACATGTCACAGTCACTGGGGTCGTGTTGTTGTTGTATGCACTTGTCGTCCATGCAAAGGTCCTGGTATGGGATTCCCGGGGCGGGGGTGGGAGGGGTGCAGCACCCACAGACTCCAGGCGACCTATTCATGTCCACTGAGCGGTGTGTGTGTCCATGTGCGCTGGATCCATGTCGTGTCCTGGTTGTTCGTGCAGTTCCGTCCATGTGGGTGCGATGCACAGAGCCCATGCCACTGCCTCCCACGATGCATGCGGTGTTCCTGGATGTGATGGGGAACAGTGTGCATGTCCCGGTCATATCCGATGTCATGGCGATGTCGTTGATGGTGTGGTTACAGTTGCCGGTCGTTTGGTATGGCTGTTGTGGTGGTGACTGGCCAGTCCGTGCGGAAGCTGAGCATGGGTGCGGGGTTGGACTTCATAGGTCACTCGGGAACCTGCGTTGTGGTCCGACGTATTTACAGGTTGTCAGGTATGCGATGCCGTCCAGCAGGGCTTCCATGTCATTGGTGGTGTACATGTTTGCCAGCCAATGAAGCGGATGGTGGCTGTCAAGGTGTTGTTCGTAGGTTGTCCCTTGGAGGACCATGATGGGGCATGCTGGGTGACATTCGATGTAGCTGTTCTCGATGATCCGTCGTGTGGAGGCACAGTGGTTCCATTTCAGTGCGCGTGCGATGTTGGCCACATACGCCATGCCCCCATAGGCAGAGCAGGCCCTGTCGTGTGCGTCCAGAGGGAGGAGTAGTGGTAGCAGGTCCGCCTTCAGACATGCCGGGTTGGAGAGGCATATCTCGACGGGATGCTGGTAGGGACACCTCCGACAGTAGAAGACGGGCATGACGCAGCTGAACAATGTGATGCGGTAAGTCAGTCGGTAACTTACGTTCAGCAGGGACAGGAGATCGCATCCCAATGTATGGAACAGGTTGGTTTTGTACAGCTTGAGCTGTTCGGCGTAGTTGGGTAGGTGTGTTGCGGTTGCCATTTCGCAGCGGTGCGTTGTGGTGGCGTGCTCCGGCTGTGTGTGCAGTCTGCAATGTGCACGCTCCGAGGTTGCTGTGAGCTCTGTGTAGTCGTAGGGAGACAGGACTTGTGTTCTGTTTGCTTGTTTGGAGGACACGGGCCCTCTTCCCACATGCTTCTCAGACAGTTCAAGGTCAGTGATGTGTGACTCCTTCCAATTAACTTGCATGTGGCCGACATGGGGGAGTGTTTTCTTCTTTCTTCCCCGTCCGTTGTGTGCTTCTGTGATATGCGCTATCTGCCCTGTGGTCGGTCTCCTCGGCATGCCTGTGTTGGTCTATTCTTGGACAATGGCTGTATTCACCGGCTTCTGTCGTAGGGCTGTGGTTTCGGAGTTGGAATGGAAGGTCATTCAGTGCTGTCTGCTCTCCCTTGTGTGGGCGGCAGGCTGCCTTTCCGCTCTGCGTTGGGCCTTGTGTGTGAATGTTATTCTTGGGCCACCTGTTGTCGGTCCCCGGGCTCTTTGGTGTTCCGTTTTATATGTCTTGTTCATATGTGCAGGGTGGTATGGGTGTTTCAGTGTGGTACTGGCGTTCCTCTTCCCGAAGGAGCCCTGCTTCTCCTAGTTGGTGTTGCCGCCGCTGTGTGCTACGCCATGTTTGTTACACTGGGGTGTGTCCTGCTGTTGCGTGACTTCACTGACATGTGTGCGTCGGTTGTGTGGCGTTGGGTGTTGTCCGTGAATTGGGCGTTGGGGACATGTCTGTGGCAGGCCTGTCACGTGTCATGTGCGTTCGGGGTGGGGCTGATGTGTGTGCTGCTTGGTTGTGTCCCTGTGTCTGTGTGCGACGCATGCATGGCGCTGCGGTTGGCCTCTGCGTTGTGCGCATGTGTGGCGGCGTCATCGGCGCTTTGGGGCCGTGACGGGGTGGTTGGTTCCTAGTCCCAGGTGGTGTATACACATGTGTTCCGCGATGTTACGATTTGGCCTGTGTGTCATATGTGGATGCAATGGTGGATGTGTAGTGTACACGCGCTGGTGGGGGTTGTCCGCTTTTTCCGCCCTTGCACTGTGTGCGCTGTTTGCGTGCACTTGTTGTGTGTGTGCCTACCTGCGTCTCCGCGGTACGTTGCGTCCTTGGTGGTGCATCAGCAGAAGCATGGGGAGGGCCTGCAGTGCTGGATTCATGCTCGGGGAGCCGCTTCTTCGTTGTCTGTGCTCGGCATCCGTGTTACCGCCTCTGTTTGTCGTGCGGTATCTCTTGGCCGTGGGAGCCGTTTGTTTGCGGCATCGTAATTTATGCGCCGGGCGGGACGTGTTTCGTCGGACGGTGTGTGTCAGTTGAGCTGCGCCGCTACGTGTACGGGCGCACTTTGATGGCGGACGGTGTTGCTGGCTTGCCGGCGGTGTTTGGCCTACTTTTCGCATCGTAATTGGACGGGCGTGTGGACTGCTGCGTGCCGGCGGTAACTGGTGCTTTTGCATCCGCCAGCACGGCGGTGGTGCTTCCGCCCGCCATCGTAATGAGCCCCTTAATTTTTTTTTTAACTTTTAATATTTTTAAAATTAATTATATACTACATTAACTAAAATAATACAAAAAATATTAAATAGCGGAGGGAATAAAACTACTATTGCAACTCCCAAAAAAACAACAGTAAGAAAAATGTTGGATAGCGTAGAGCTTAAAATTACTATTCCCACTCCAGAGAGTGCAACAGTAGAGAAAGTATTGGATAGCGTAGGGGTAAAAATTACTATTCCCACTCCAGGGAGTGCAACAGTAGGGAAAGCGTTGGATAGCGGGAGGGTAAAAATTAATATTCCCACTCCAGTGAGTGTAACCGTAGGGAAAGCGTTGGATAGCGTAAGGGTAAAAATTACTATTCCCACTCCAGTGAGTGCAACAGTAGGGAAAGTGTTGGATAGCGTAGGGGTCAAAATTACTATTCCCACTCCAGGGAGTGCAACAGTAGGGAAGCGTTGGATAGCGGGAGGGTAAAAATGAATATTCCCACTCCAGTGAGTGCAACAGTAGGGAAAGCGTTGGATAGCGTAAGGGTAAAAATGACTATTCCCACTCCAGTGAGTGCAACAATAGGGAAAGTGTTGGATAGCGTAGGGGTAAAAATTACTATTCCAACTCCAGAGAGTGCAACAGTAGGGAAAGTGTTGGATAGCGTAGGGGTAAAAATTACTATTCCCACTCCAGGGAGTGCAACAGTAGGGAAAGCGTTGGATAGCGTGAGGGTAAAAATTACTATTCCCACTCCAGTGAGTGCAACAGTAGGGAAAGTGTTGGATAGCGTAGGGGTAAAATTGCTATTCCAACTCCAGAGTGCAACAGTAGGGAAAGTGATGGATAGCGTAGAAGTTAAAAATAACATACTTATAAATAAAATAATTTTTTAAAATAATTAATGAATTATTAAATAACTCTAAACTATTTACCAATACCAATAAATAATTATTAAAAACTTGGGGGCATATTAGCAAGACCGGCGATAAAATTATCGCCGTTTTAGCGGCGGGAAACTGCTGCTAAAACGGCAATAATGGGCTTGCTAATATGCGTTATAGAATTCAATAGAAGCCCAGGTTAGATGTGCAGGACATCTAACCTGGGCTTCTATTGGAATTCTATAACGCATATTAGCAAGCCCATTATCGCCGCTTTAGCGGCAGTTTCCTGCCGCTAAAACGCGATAATTTTATCGCCGGTCTTGCTAATATGCCCCATAATTACCAATGGAAAATTTATTAACAATACATTAATAATAAATACCAATAAATAATAATTAATAAATATTAATTACCAAATAATAAATATTGAACAATGAAATATTTTTAATAACAAAAACATATTAATTATTAAAACTTAATTACCAATTAACTAATATTGAACAATTAAATGCTTTTTTATACAAATAATAATAATTATTAAACATTAATTATCAATTAATAATTACTCAATATATTAATTAAATGTATCAATAAAGAATATTTGATAATATTTAATTACCAATTAATGATAAAACAACAATAAATTAATTTTTAGAACCAAAAAATTCTAATTTAAAAAAATTACCAATTAATAATTAATGTCCAATAAATTAATTATCAATACCCAAAAATAAATTTAATAATTACTTAATTAGATTTCCATTACTTCCAACACTATTCCCCTATAAACGCACAACACACTCCAATAATAAAATAATACACTTAACATAATG
Organism: Calotriton arnoldi; assembly: GCA_963921515.1. Lineage (NCBI taxonomy): Eukaryota > Metazoa > Chordata > Amphibia > Caudata > Salamandridae > Calotriton > Calotriton arnoldi. The sequence continues at coordinate 1,790 of CAWUFW010023881.1, read as the reverse complement.
ATCAATTAATCAATTAATAAAAATTAATAACCAATTAATAAAAATTAATTACCAATTATTAATTAATTAACAATAATATAATTATCAATACCAATTAATTAAAATAAATTATAACTTAATTACAATTAAATTACTTCCCACCCTATTCCCCTATAAACCCACAACCCGCTACAGAACTTAAACGTAAAAAATAATTAAAATTAATTTATAATTCCTAAAAATTAATAATTAATTTAGTATAATTAAATTACTTCCCACCCTATTCCCCTATAAACCCACAACCCGCTACGGTACTAAAAAAAACAAAAACTTAAAAAACATTATTAACATATAAAAATTGTATACATATATTTTTAGACAAGTAGAACACTTAACAAAAACACATATAACACATACATATTAAACACATAACAAAATACATAACAATAATACAAATATCGATATTAGTAACATCAATATTAGTAACATCGATATATTTGATTTCGATATTACTAACTTCGATATTACTTACATCGATATAAAAAAATCGATATTACTTACCTTAGAGTCGATATTCTGTCCATCGATATTCTTAACATCGATATTCTGTCCCTTCGATATTGTCACCTCGATATTAGTGTATATCGATATTTAATTTTCGATATTTTGACTGCCCACCATCATTAACAGCATGTCAAGATTTATTGACTTTTAGGAAAGCCTTGAAGACCTCGCTGTTCCAGGTATAGTGATTGTGGTTGTTCGTTTTTGTATGGGGTTTTGATCTGGGCTAGCGCCAGGATACCTTTTAGGTCACAGCACCGCTTTATACGTTTTTATTCATTTATTCATTCATACTTGTTTGTGAAGAATATTTTGAAGAGGAGTGTTTTAACTTTCCTCTGGAATATTTTGGGGCAGGGGTCAGAGGGCACTCGACTGGCACTGTATTCTAGATTTGTCAGTGCAGCCAAAGAAGCAACAGGTAAATATTTTGCCTTCTAAATGGTGAGATTGCCAGAAGTAGATCTTTCAAGCTGTGTAGTTCATGAGATCCTCATCATATTGCAACCGTGTCAGCTAGTTATTGTGATTTTTTAAGGTGGATGCCTATGTATGGCAGACAGTCTGGTTAAGGACACAGTAGACTTAATTTGTAAAACCAGTGTAGGAAATATAAGCCATGGGCTAGTCTGAAAAGAACATTTTGAACTGCTTTCAATGAGACAAGTCTTGTTTTTTCAAAAGGCTTGAAAGAATTATACTCTCTAAGCTAGTGTTAACTTGACCACTGAAATAACAGTACACAGGTTTGTGATGCGGTTGTTCACACCTTTCCCTATGTAACCTACAGTGCTGACTCAGTCCTTAGAAACCTACCCACACATGTCTATCTCCTCTTATTGTGATATGAAAGACAGGACAACCTACACCCACATGGGTACCCTAGACGCTCCACAAGGGTAAGAGGATGAGCCCAGAACCTAACAAAAATGAATGACCAGCTTAACCCTAGAGGTTTTTTAAAGCACAATTATATTATTGGAAGTTTCTAGCCAACAGGAGCAAGCAGCTTCAAACAGAAGTTGAAGCAGTTCCAAAGTAGAATGAACTTGTGCAGTTAGATGTCTTGATACCTAATATCCTCCTTTTTTTCAACAAGGTATGACACAGACCAGAAGCCAATGAGTATTACAAGTGGTGAATGTGGTTGTGAAGGAAGTGACCCATTTAGGGCCACCCGGGTCACTCGCGACCACCTCTCAGCCTTCCATACAAATGAAGAGTCGGTCAGACAGTAGAGAATACAA
>CAWUFW010023880.1:0-68327 GCA_963921515.1 Calotriton arnoldi | reverse complement strand
TTCGCTGGCACCAGCCCCAGCGCAGGTGGTGGCCCGGCCGACTGGATCCACCCTGGGAGCCACAGCGAGGACCGTGGTGAGCAATGTGGCTAGTGGGCAGGCCGGTGGCAGCAGGACTGGTAGGAGGAGCAGGGTCAGGGAAACGCCAGCCTCCCCTGGGAGCCATGCCCTGCCTCAAATGGCCAGAGTCCTTGGGGCCTATGAAGAGGCCCAAGGACAATGGGTCCGGTCTGCTTCAGACACGCGTGAGGTGCTGGGGGTGCTGAGGTCCATGGACGCCCGTATGGGCCAACTCGTGGACCTCATGGGCCAGCTGGTGGTGGCGGTGAGGTCACAGCCAGGGACAGCAGCTCCCCCTCCGCCACCACCTGCCGGGGCGCAGGGTCGAGCAGCAGTGTCCAGTTCCCCTGCGTCCACAGCCAGTGAGCACACCTCAACCACCAGCATGTCGCAAGCAGGCACCCCCTCGCAAACGTGGAAGGGGCCGTCCGAAGTGGAAACAGATCTCCCGGGAGGACTTCGCACGCTCCAAACGCAAGTGAGGCAGCCAGCCAGCCTTCCGCCAGCCTTCCTTGACCAGCCACTGCATTGACTTGGACTACGATCCCACTCCACACAGCCATCTGGATGGCATGTGTGTGTTGGACTATGGACATAGAACCAGTGGGTACACCCTGAGCATCACGCAGCCATGACCGACAGCTCATTGTCACTGCACGCACCACTTTTGTCATCACCTTACACACAATCACATGTCACAGTTTGAAATAAATGCACCTTTTACACTAACTGCTGTTTGTGCCCTGTGTTTTATTTGTACGGAATACAACGGCCACCTTGGGCGGAAAGGCACCTGATGCGTGGCATGGCAATGGAATCCGGAGGGCCTGTAGGGACCTAGGGGTGGGAGACAGAACAGGAGCACATTCAATGAGTGTGTCACACACCCATCACACAGTACATGTCAACAACTACAAGCAATGTACACACATCGCACAGAGCAATAGGGCACAATGCCACAGCCACCAACAGTGGCATACTACCCTGGCCATGGAGCGTTGACACACAGCACGCAGTGAACAAACGGCCACCCTGACACAGCACACACACACCTGCACAGATACAGCCACATCAGCCGTCGTACATGGACACTCACCGTCAAGTGAAGTAGCGGGCGATGAGCTGCTGCCGCACATTACCAGCTTCCTCCTCTCCGCTGTCCTCCTCACTCGAGCTGTCCTGGTCTGCGGGCTGGGGCCCTGGTTGATCTCCGTCATCCACGATGAGGGGGATCTGCTTCCGAATGGCCAGATTGTGCAGCATGCAGCACGCCACCACTATCCGGCACACCTTCTGTGGGGAGTACGCCAGCGCACCCCCGGTGCGGTCCAGGCACCTGAACCTGGACTTGAGGAGGCCAAAGGTACGCTCGACCACACGTCTGGTCCTCCCATGTGCCTCATTGTAGCGATCGTCTGCTGGGGTGCGAGGATTCCTCAATGGACTGAGCAGCCATGCCCCATTCGGGTACGCAGAGTCACCTGGGTGTGAGGGACACAGAGAACCGTTGCTATTCCAACTGGACAGGGGACAGCATCGCACAACCAGCACGCTACACCACTCCACATACTCACCGACAATACAGCCACGATCCTGTTGCATATTGGACATCAGTCGTGGCAAGATGCTGTTGCGCATTATGTGTGCGTCATGGGCCGAGCCTGGGAACTTTGCACACACGTGGGTGATCACCATGTCCGCAAGGCACACCACTTGCACATTCAGGGAGTGCGTGTGCTTCCTGTTGCGGTACAGGTGCTCAGTGGCCTGTGGTGGAACAAGGCCGACATGTGTGCAGTCAATGGCTCCAACGACGTGTGGGATTCTGCCAAGGGCATAGAATGCACCCTTCACTGCCGCCAATTCACGAGCCCTGGGGAAGCGGATGTACCTGTTTCGGTACAGCATCATGGCTGCCAGTACATCCCTCAGCACCTTGCTGAACATGGGCTGGGACATCCTCCAATGCCCACTGTGTGCTGGAATGACCCAGTGGCGAAGAAATGCATGGCGGCCATCACCTTAGCCGTGGGGGTGACAGCAGTCGGATACACCCTGCGGGGACGGAGATGGGGTTCTAACATGGCACACAGTCGATGCAGGGTTGGCCTGTCCAGCCGAAACTTCCTAATAACCTCTGTATCGTCCATGTCCGCCAGCAATTGGTATGGGCGGTCAATGTTCGGTCTCCGCCTAGGGACAATGGCAGAGGACACTTGTCAAAGCAACACGACACATAGCAATTTCGCATACACATCACTGACATGACTGAGCAAGCACATGAGCCACAGCCCAGCTGTCAAGCTGGGACGGCACGGCCACAATACACTTACACAGGTCTCCCAACAATGGCAATGGCTAGTGATACAAACCACTGCCATGTGCATGCACATGGGGATCTAGGCCCCAATGACTTGCGGGCGTGCTGATGGGGACTGACTGCAAATCCGTCAAGCGGCAACGCCACGGCAACATGACTGTCTGCTGAGCATGGAACTGCTTCCGCGGCTGGATGAGTATGGCACACGACGACGACGATGTGGGCACAGGCTGAGCGGCCATAACAAGTGGGACCTGTGGCACGAGGGGATATGAGACAGTAGTAGGTGTCAGCACTGCACCCTATGTACAGCACTGTACGGATCACACCTCCCGAAACATTGACAGGTGTCCACATTGACAGCCCCATGCCAAGACGGCTGTGTGCTTGCAGTCACACGTCACAGGTGAGAGGTTACATTGCACGTGCCAGGTGGCAGACGTACATAGTGGGAGCTGGCATGTGTGTGCATGTGTCTCCTGTTCAGGATCCACCAGATGGGCGCTGACTCTGTACTGACCATTGGACACAGCATGTTCCGTGGAAGGCTTGTGTGTGTGGGATGGTGGCACTGGATGTGCCTCCGTTGGGTGGGGGCCATGCACAGGGCGGGTACGTCGATTATTGCGCATTGTTGGTCACGGTGGGTGCACCCACTCAGATGTGTTGCCCTGTGTTCAATTCCTATGTCCGCATGATGATGGACTGTAGATGTGGGCAGACTACACATTGGTCGATGTGCTGTCTATATGCATGTGCCTTCACACCAGGCACAGCTGCCCCTGCACATGTGACCCCTGCTGGACTCGCTGCTGGGTCTGTGGAGCTGATGCACCTTCTGCGCGTGGGGCGGACAGCTCTCCTCACTTTCCTCATTGCGCATGTCATGACTTTGCCGCAGGTGACATGGATCATGGAGGGCCCACATGTACGCGTGGGTAGGCTACACATGATTGTTCACTGGTCGCCACCCCCAGTCAGTGTTTCGAATGGGAAGGTTGTCGTGCTGGTGGTATGTTCGATGTGGCGGATGGGCGGGCCTAGGTGCGGGCTTACATTCCGGACATGGGGGGTAGTTGGATTGGCGACTAGTTGCAGTACACACGGGACACGTCTCTTCCTTTCCACATCTGGGTCATCCCTTGTACTAACTGACAGTGATACAGTCATCTTCGCCCCAGCCCTCATGTCCTCCCCTCGCTCCCCCAATATGCATGCTCACCTGCGAGGCTAGCGCCTGCACAGGCAGCCCCAAGCTCGCACCAGAGAGGGTAAGGAGTGTATGTGTGGGTCCAGTTGCACGAGTGGGCTGTCTCAGGGTATGATGTGTGGCGGGACGCCGTCCACCTGCGTGGTGCCCCAAATGGAGACCCGGCCTGCATGGACTATGCATCACAGTCTTCGCCTTCCGGATCCGCCACCTGCGACACCCAGTGGCTGTGGCTGCCCTTGCGGCCAGGCCGCGTCCGTCTGTGGCTGATGGCCCACACATTCACTCTTTGGCCTCTCTGGGGAGGGCTCGGGGGTGGTGGCGCACGCGCTTGCACTTAGTCGCAATGGCATGTGGCGTGGCTGGTATGATGGGCAATGGATGGGATGGTGCGAGCCACCTCCCGTGACGTCAGTGCTGCTCGTGCTGTGGTGCGTCCCCCTACACTTCCATTTGACTTGTGCCATGCTAGACGTTGAGGTTCTATTGCCTGCGTGATATGACCAGGAGGAGCGCGAGGAGACCTCTCACACACCATGCTCCACTGCCATCCCGTGCCCTGTATCGCCTGTGCGGATTGACTATGTTGGGGTTACACCTGGTCGACTGGGGCTGTGTGTGCCTTGTCAAGGGGCATGGCGGGCGCACAACAGGATCCAGCTTGTCCACAGAGGGTGGGCTGAGGTGCGCCTGGTACCACTTTGTACGTGTGCCCGGCTGCTGTGCACACACGTGTTCACTCCCCCCGACAGGTGTCCTCTCACAATGCCCAGGGAAGCGGTGGTGTACTGTTCATGACCCCTCCCAACACGGCGTGCTCCAACTTGGCATGTGCGCATCTACCCGTCACACCCACCCACCTGAGCACTGCGTCCATACGACTTCACACGACACATGTGTGTCTTCCACAGTTGTGCTACTCATTTGCGTTGACATCCAATACCAGTGGACTACATGGTCATGTCACGACTGCCGTGTACTTCACATACTCTCATCCTCTCTCATTCGTACTTCTGAAATGAGTCAGCGGAGACAGTTTTGGTTTCAAACATTATATTGAGTCTTCTGTCCTCTGTGATGCAGTATAGTGGACACTACTGGCAGCGGAATACATGTTGAGGATATACTGAGCATGATTGCAAATGGGATAGGGTGTGGTGTTACATGTGATTGGCTGTTGCATGTGGGATGTGGGCTTCAGAGTGACATCTGCTTGGCCAAGGCTGTGCTAATGTACATTTACGTATAGCTGCGGAGCTGCGGACTTTGACACAGACGGTATACATGTAGCCTACCAGACCGCTTGGCATCATGGGCACAGTCCATCTCAGTTCCATGTGACAGGTTTGCTGCGGTTGTTCCTCATGCACGCGTGCATGTGAGATGACATCAGGGCATGTGCTTGCGTGCATGCAGCGGCGTGCCACTTGTTGTTGCACTGTGGTGGTTACTGGACATGTCACAGTCACTGGGGTCGTGTTGTTGTTGTATGCACTTGTCGTCCATGCAAAGGTCCTGGTATGGGATTCCCGGGGCGGGGGTGGGAGGGGTGCAGCACCCACAGACTCCAGGCGACCTATTCATGTCCACTGAGCGGTGTGTGTGTCCATGGGCGCTGGATCCATGTCGTGTCCTGGTTGTTCGTGCAGTTCCGTCCATGTGGGTGCGATACACAGAGCCCATGCCACTGCCTCCCACGATGCATGCGGTGTTCCTGGATGTGATGGGGAACAGTGTGCATGTCCCGGTCATATCCGATGTCATGGCGATGTCGTTGATGGTGTGGTTACAGTTGCCGGTCGTTTGGTATGGCTGTTGTGGTGGTGACTGGCCAGTCCGTGCGGAAGCTAAGCATGGGTGCGGGGTTGGACATCATAGGTCAATCGGGGAACCTGCGTTGTGGTCCGACAAATTTACAGGTTGTCAGGTATGCGATGCCGTCCAGCAGGGCTTCCATGTCATTGGTGGTGTACATGTTTGCCAGCCAATGTAGCGGATGGTGGCTGTCAAGGTGTTGTTCGTAAGTTGTCCCTTGGAGGACCATGATGGGGCATGCTGGGTGACATTCGATGTAGCTGTTCTCGATGATCCGTCGTGTGGAGGCACAGTGGTCCCATTTCAGTGCGGGTGCGATGTTGGCCACATACGCCATGCCCCCATAGGCAGAGCAGGCCCTGTCGTGTGCGTCCAGAGGGAGGAGTAGTGGTAGCAGGTCCGCCTTCAGACATGCCGGGTTGGAGAGGCATATCTCCACGGGATGCTGGTAGGGACACCTCCGACAGTAGAAGACGGGCATGACGCAGCTGAACAATGTGATGCGGTAAGTCAGTCGGTAACTTACGTTCAGCAGGGACAGGAGATCGCATCCCAATGTATGAAACAGGTTGGTTTTGTACAGCTTGAGCTGTTCGGCGTAGTTGGGTAGGTGTGTTGCGGTTGCCATTTCGCAGCGGTGCGTTGTGGTGGCGTGCTCCGGCTGTGTGTGCAGTCTGCAATGTGCACGCTCCGAGGTTGCTGTGAGCTCTGTGTAGTCGTAGGGAGACAGGACTTGTGTTCTGTTGGCTTGTTTGGAGGACACGGGCCCTCTTCCCACATGCTTCTCAGACAGTTCAAGGTCAGTGATGTGTGACTCCTTCCAATTAACTTGCATGTGGCCGACATGGGGGAGTGTTTTTTTCTCCGTCCGTTGTGTGCTTCTGTGATATGCGCTATCTGCCCTGTGGTCGGTCTCCTCGGCAAGCCTGTGTTGGTCTATTCTTGGACAATGGCTGTATTCACCGGCTTCTGTCGTAGGGCTGTGGTTTCGGAGTTGGAATGGAAGGTCATTCAGTGCTGTCTGCTCTCCCTTGTGTGGGCGGCAGGCTGCCTTTCCGCTCTGCGTTGGGCCTTGTGTGTGAATGTTATTCTTGGGCCACCTGTTGTCGGTCCCCGGGCTCTTTGGTGTTCCGTTTTATATGTCTTGTTCATATGTGCAGGGTGGTATGGGTGTTTCAGTGTGGTACTGGCGTTCCTCTTCCCGAAGGGGCCCTGCTTCTCCTAGTTGGTGTTGCCGCCGCTGTGTGCTACGCCATGTTTGTTACACTGGGGTGTGTCCTGCTGTTGCGTGTCTTCACTGACATGTGTGCGTTGGTTGTGTGGCGTTGGGTGTTGTCCGTGAATTGGGCGTTGGGGACATGTCTGTGGCAGGCCTGTCAAGTGTCATGTGCGTTCGGGGTGGGGCTGATGTGTGTTCTGCTTGGTTGTGTCCCTGTGTCTGTGTGCGACGCATGCATGGCGCTGCGGTTGGCCTCTGCATTGTGCGCATGTGTGGCGGCGTCATCGCCGCTTTGGGGCCGTGACGGGGTTGTTGGTTCCTAGTCCCAGGTGGTGTGTACACATGTGTTACGCGATGTTACGATTTGGCCTGTGTGTCATATGTGGATGCAATGGTGGATGTGTAGTGTACACGCGCTGGTGGGGGTTGTCCGCTTTTTCCGCCCTTGCACTGTGTGCGCTGTTTGCGTGCACTTGTTGTGTGTGTGCCTACCTGCGTCTCCGCGGTACGTTGCGTCCTTGGTGGTGCATCAGCAGGAGCATGAGGAGGGCCTGCAGTGCTGGATTCATGCTCGGGGAGCCGCTTCTTCGTTGTCCGTGCTCGGCGTCCGTGTTACCGCTTCGGTTTGTCGTACGGTATCTCTTGGCCGTGGGAGCCGTTTGTTTGCGGCATCGTAATTTATGCGCCGGGCGGGACGTGTTTCGTCGGACGGTGTGTGTCAGTTAGGCTGCGCCGCTACGTGTACGGGCGCACTTTGATGGCGGACGGTGTTGCTGGCTTGCCGGCGGTGTTTGGCCTACTTTTCGCATCGTAATTGGGCGGGCGTGTGGACTGCTGCGTGCCGGCGGTAACTGGTGGTTTTTGCATCCGCCAGCACGGCGGTTGTGCTTCCGCCCGCCATCGTAATGAGCCCCTATGTATTTAATACCCACCCTTTACCCCTTTAAAAGTAAAAAAAACACAAAAAATAAACAATTACCCAAAACAAATATCCAATAATTAACATTAATTAACAACTAAATATTAATTAATTAAAAACAAATTACTTCCCACCCTTTACTCCTATAAACACCATAACACACACCTAAAATTAATTACACAATTACTAAAGTTAATTACAAATTAATTAATTAAAATTAATTAACAACCAATTATTAATTTAAAAATTAAAAATAAATTACTTCCCACCCTTTACACCTATAAACACCACAAAACACACCTAAAATTAATTACATAATTACCATAATTAATTACCAATTACTTAATTAAAATTAATTAACAACCAATTATTAATTCATCAATTAAAAATAAATTACTTCCAACCCTTCCCACCCTTTACTCCTATAAACACCATAACACACACCTAAAATTAATTACACAATTACCAAAATTAATTACAAATTATTTAATTAAAATTAATTAACAACCAATTATTAATTCATAAATTAAAAATAAATTACTTCCCACCCTTTACACCTATAAACACCACAACACACACCTAAAATTAATTACACAATTACCATAATTAATTACCAATTAATTAATTAAAATTAATAAACAACCAATTATTAATTAATTAATAATACATTACTTTACACATTTAACACTATAACATCTCAATTAAACAAATATTAATAAATAGAAATTAATCAATAAATGTAATATAATTAAATTACTTCCCACCCTATTCCCCTATAAACCCACAACCCGCTACGGAACTAAAAACGCAAAATTCAAATAAAAAAAATAATAACTACTAAAAATGTAACACATATATTAAAAATTCAAATGATTCTTATACAAAAAAACATACATCACATTAATATAAAATATATACTAAAATACATAATATTAAAAAAACATATTTTTAACAACTATGGGCCCTATTACGATGTCGGGCGGACATGCCACCGTAACGGCATGCGGGACCGTCCGCCAGAGGTGCGGCGGTCCCGTTGTGGCCATTAGGATGCCACCACCACCGTGGCATCCCCCATCCACAACATTGTGGCGGGCGGTGCTCACAGCATCGCCCGCCACAATGCTGTGGATGCACGTTGTGCATTTGCATGCACAAGGTGACAGGCACCGCGCGGTGCCTGCCACCTTGTCCATGCCAATGTAAGGGGGTACCATAGGTACCCCCCATGTGCACCCCCAACCCCTCCAACACTCTGGGGGCCCGCAACGTGCCCCCAATAGCGGAAACCTCATGCCTTTCCATGGCGGCAACGCCGCCATGGAAAGGCAAGACTCTGCCGACATCGTAATGTGGATGGCGGTGTCTTGCAGACACCGCCACCATATCCTGGCAGTTTTCCACCCGGTCGACAAGTCGACCGGCGGAAATGCGGCGGACGGTCTTCCCGTCTGCCGCGGACCCCCCAGCCATCCTAATGTGGCGGGGGGTCATTCATGGCAGTATGGCGGGTGGATTGCCCCCGCCGGGCCGGCGGTGGCTACCGCCGGCCTGGCGGGGGCGATCCGCCCGCCATCCTAATGGGCCCCTATATTTGTGCAAACGATATTAAACACTTCGATATTTTTAAAATCGATATTACTTACCTTAAGTCGATAATCTTGACCACGATATTCTTGCTGGCGATATTTCTTACCCACGAAATTAATGACTCGATATTTGTACAACTCGATATTTTGTACTCAATATTCCGTCTCTGCACCTTGTGAGACTCTGGTCTTGGAATACTAGGATGACAAGTGCTTAACATGGTTGAGAAGATAAATGCTCCAGCGAGCAGTTAGCTTGTGAGGTAGATAAAAAAATAAGGAATGAAGACAAAGTAGGATGAGAGCAAAACAATGACTCTAAGCAGGCAATGGACTCAAATTACTTTAACTCTGTGAGTCCTTGGGTTGCCAAGACAGCAAAATTGTCCATAATAAAGTGTTATGCTTCAGTAAATGTTGGGCCTGATCCTTTTGCAGATTTTTCCCTTCTGTTGCTTAACTCATTTTTGTTCTGGAATTCCCGGCCTCCCACCCTTTGCCTCTTTAACGTGTATGCTTTGTTTAGGAAGTTGCTTAAGACCTGGCTCTTTTAGGACAGATCTACTCTTCTTTTGATCCATTCAGCATGATGGGAACCCCCAGTGGGGTAGCCATGTGCTCTACAAATTGTTTGACTGAACTTAACTTGACTTGTTGGCATTAGGACCCTGTGCACTTTTCCCTACTAATCAGTGGTGAAACATAGTACAATTGGCATATACCTGATAGGTACATTTAATTTACATATAAGTCCATAGTAAATGGGGTACATGTACCCAAGGACTGCCAATTAAATGCTACTAGTGGGAGGCATCACTCATTGTGTCACCCACTTAAGTAGCCTTTGAAAAACATGTCTCAGGCTTACCACTACAGCCTGTAGTACAGTTTTAAACTGCCATTTCAACCTGGTAAAATACACTTTTTGTCAGGCCTAAAACTTTGTTTTTAGTACTTATAAGTTAATCCTAAGGTGGGCCCTAAAGGCTCATAAAGCAGGGTCCATTGTATTTAAAAGGCGCGACGTGTACTTAAGTTTTACATGTCCTGACATTGAAAAACTCCTAAAGTCATTTTTTACTGTTGTAATACCTGTTTCTTCCATTGTCTAACACTGGGTTACCTTACTACATCTAATAAGTGTTAACTTCAGATTGGGACAAGATAGAGAGATGCTGTTTGCACTCAAATTAATTGCAATTTAAAATCCTCTTTAATGGTAAAGTTGGATTTTAAGTTACAGTTCTGGGAATGCCACTTTTAGAAAGTTGTCATTTTCTTGTCCCAACCAATTGTGCCTTTCTGTCAATGTCCTGGGTTAGATGACTGTAAATGGCTCTGCTCTTGAGGGGTTGTACATTGCTTCCAGACAGTGAAACAAAGAGGGCTTAGATATGGACAGGATGGGCAATCCTGACAGTATGACTGGGGAGGAGTTGTACCCAGCCTCACTTACACTTCAAAGGGCATTGCCTACAGCAAACATAAAGGAACCTGAGACCATGCCTTCCCTGTCTTTTGTCACCCAGACAGTCTGGAGCATTGACCCAGGTAAAGCGAAAGGACTTTCTAGAACCAGTGTTGGGGGTAGGATAGACAGGGATTCCCCCACACACAAAGGCTGGCCCCAAGTATAAATATTGGACCTCCAGATCCACTCATCAGAACACTTCCAGCTCACCAAGAGGTGTTCCACAAGTCCTGGACTCTTGGCTGGCATCAGTGAAAGCTCCCCCAAGAAAAAAAGGTGAAAATGCCAAAATTCGGGCTCCTTATGACCACAACGTGCCCATCTGTGCCAAAACTCTACTGGCCGTGACAACCGTCAACACAAAGCTCCGGTGAGACCTGCATTTCCCACCATCAGCAACCATTTGTGATGACTGTCAAAACGAGACCTGCACTTTGAGCTACAGCAACGACAGTCCACGATGACCACCATGGCGAACCTCCAGCAATGACCAGATCTTCGTACTACAGCAACTACCATCTGCGACACTCAAGTACTTCTTCGCACCACGAGCCTCCTCCAATGCGTATGGAACTCTTTGAGCTGGACTTCAGAAGGTAACTTTTCAGTTGGACTAACCTAGTCCCTGCATCCGACCTGAACTCGCGGTTGGCCTGAACTTGTGACTTTCTCCTGTTCTAGCATAACCAGATCACTGGAAGTGGTGCTTTGTGCTTTCAGGCATTATTTTCACTAAAAACTTTAAAATTCTATATTTCCAGTTCTACCGATTGGATATTTGTCATTCTGGTATCATTTTATTTATTAAAACTTACTGTATTTCTCTAAATTGGTTTGGGAATTTTCTTGTGTTATGTTTTAACTCTACTAATGTTTGTGTGCTCCACAAATACTTTACACATTGCCTCTACATTAAGCCTAACTGCTTTGTGTCAAGCTACCAGAGATTTAAACACAGGTTGATTTAGTAACTTTTGTGGTTCACCCTGACAAGGACTGTGGTTGCTGCTTGAGTGGGGCTTCCACCCCTCTCAACCAACAACCCAATTTCTTACAGTAAAGAAAGAGTGAAATAGCTTTGGCTATTGATGCAATATTGTGATGATTCAATTTACATTTTGAGGTGTCATCATTTCTCAAGCTCAGTACAAGTTATCAGGGTTACACACAAAAGACGGTTAGCTGTACTGCTCAGTCTACTAGGCCAGTAACCCTACTGGCATACACTTAAGGAAATTCAATGGGTTTAAGAAGAGAGCTAGGAACCTTACCTAAAGATACTCAGACTTTCAATTGTATTGAATAATCCTTTTTCTTTGAAAAAAAACCAATTTAATAAAACACATATAAAACATAATTCTCCTAAGGTATGTTCATAAAATCATCTTATTGTAACAAAGTCCACACAAAGAATATGACTCCTACATATTGTCAATCATACTCTACTTTTGAAAGTTCTCAAATTACCTCATAGATGTACTAGCAAAACTTGGTTCCACTGAGAACATTTACATGATGGCATATAGAGCCTGAATGGAATGGCTTACTGTACAACTAATACATTATTTTTTGGGGAATAAAAGATAGCTGCAAATAAGATATGTGAGAAGAATCATTGAGAAAGGGTTCATGATCTTTGCGCTTACCTACCCGTGGATATTTGACAAGATTGCATTCCAGAATTAGGATAAAAAACTTTAGATGTCATGTACAGTATTCTAAAAAAGTCAAGTTAAGAAATACAAGCACCAAGAAAAAAGAAAAATGATTGAAATATATTTTAACCACATGCCCTGAGAAAGCGGCGTCTTAGCCGCAATTTTTTGTTGGCTGTACCCTGTGAGAATCAGCTCTACTGAGAAATACTTAGCCATCTGTAACAATTATGAAGTAAATGAAGCACTTTCAAATGTAGAATAAGATTGACAAATATAGGAGCCATTTTCTTATTGTGGACTCTGTTACAATAAGATGATTTTATTAATGGAATGATGTTTCATATCTGTCTTAATAAAAAGGTTTTTTAATAAAAAAATAATTTTAACCAATACAATTTAATGTCTAAGTATCTTTATGTAATGTTCCTAGCTCCCTACTTAAACCCATTGCGTTAAGTTAACTGGGTTCTCAGCCTGTGTCTTATGTGTATTATATGTACTTATGACCGAGAAGAATGGCTAATTTTACAGCCTGTATTGCCTGTTTTAATCACTAATATGGAGGACATTTCAATTGAGGATATTTTCCAATAGCTTGTGCTATTCCGACGCTAATTCAGTACAACCCAACAACCAGCCTCAGGAACCACCCACTGCTAATCCCTTCAAAACAGTCTCAGAGATACTGAGATTGCTCTCCATTATGCTGTATCCAACAGATTCACTGGTCTTTTAATGGGGAACATGATTTAAGTCTGGATTCATGGAGGTATATATTCCTATGTCTTTCAGCAGATGCCCAGCTGCATGTAATCTCTTCCAGTGTCCCCCTCTCCCTGGGACTTTGGAAAGTGAATCATGTGCGGTATACTTGATTAGATTGACTGGTATTAATCTCCGTAGAGTCTAGAATGTCTAAGAATTTTTACTTGGAATAAGGTTCAACAAATTCCTTAGTCTTCCCATCAAACACTGGTTCAAGTAATCTAAATAGTATGTCCCACTCTCTCAGGTGTGGCGAAAGTGGCAGAAAATCTTTCCTTTTCAAGTTAGTTTCACATGAAACATCCTGGGTAGTATATCTTTTGTAATCATCGTGCAAGAAGGGACCATATTTCTTTGGCATAACTTCATAAACTGGTTAATGAAAAAAGCAGACCATGATTTGATTAGATCCAGATCCTGATCCTGTGTAGCCATGGAAGTCTGGGGACGGTTTAAAAGTTAAAGAAGTCAGCTTCAGTATGAAGTGTAAGAAAGGCAATCATGTCATCTCCTTCCATTTTCTCAGAAATGCCAGAGATTAGTGTGTTGTCTCTGTTATTCTTAGCATCTAACTCAATCAATTTCTTGCATAGGATCCAATGGTCTGGATCCCAATCCAAAGACTCTGGTAGCTTCTGTTCCACAGATGCCAGTCTGTGTTTGTTTGGCAATAAGGATGAGTTAAACATAGCGATATCATTGTTCATAGAAAGTACATCTGATGCTGTTTTAGCCATGGTATCTTCTACATAGTCAATGAAATGTTTGTTGGACATCAAGTCCTTTATATGAAATGTTGGATACAATTTTACTTCTGATATCTTGGCAGTAAATGAGTCTCAATGTGTTTTTGTACTATACTTGTCACTGCTTCAGCAAAAGGTATATGCATAGCCATTTTCTGGCCAGACATTAGAGAGGTGGGTGCGTGTCCAACGAGAGCCCGTAGAGAAAGGAAAGACAGATCTGTATTAGTTGTAGACTGTCTAAAGCTGGTTTTATGAGATTCCATGTCCCATCTACTCGTTATATCTAGACAGTCATGCATGGATTTTGGCCCATTGTATATTTTGCATATTCTAGCACTGTACTTCAAAGACGTAGATGTTTAACCAGGTTAGTATGCTAACAAAAGGAATGCAAGTAGTCCCTATATGGCTGTTTTATGAAGTCTCATCATCTTCATTCATAGTAGTGACTACAGCCCATATTTATCATTTTTTCACACAACGCAATGCAGCAAGCCACCTTGCTGCAATGCGCTGTGTGAAAGGGAAAGGTCAGAAATGCACTGTATTTCACATTACATGGTGGACTCATTTCCTCTCCTAGTGCTGGTGCACTTTTGGTTGCCTAGGGCCAACGTAGACACCCTTTTGTCATTGTAGGCTGGGTTGTTTTTGTGCAGAAAGGGACACTTTCCTGCATTAAAACAATGCACAGAGGTATTTTCCTCTATCTTCAGCACACATAGAAAGAGGAAAAAACTAGGAGAAATAAAGATATCTCTCCTCGTTACGCCTCACCTAGGGAGGCGTAGCATTTTGATGCATTCCCAGGTCTACCACTAATGGTAAATCTGGGAATGCTCCAAAGTCCACGGGTGGATGCGTGGGAACACCCACGCTCCACCCATAGATCGCCTTCCTGGGGCAGAGTAGCGCAAGACAGTGATTTGCGCTGCCTTGCGTTACTCCTGATTTATCAAGCCATGCAAGACCAAGCAAGGTGGACTTGCATGGCTTGATAAATCTCACTTAGATTTTGCATCGCACTTGCGCCCCTTTGCTTGGCGAGGGCGATGCAAAACCTTGATAAATCTGGCCCAACATTTATATTAAATAGTTGAAGGATCTTCTAGCATATGCACAACTTCAAAAATACAGCCCATGTGCCTGTTGTCAGACTGGAGAAATAAAACAAGAAATAGTCTCTGGTGGCCTTAATATTCCATCTTTACTTGCTTATGGTGCCTCAGTATAATATTTCTCACTCTCTTGTTCCTCATGGATTCCTTCTTTCATACCGGGTGTCATTCTCTCTTTCTTCTTTTCACAGAATGCAGGGCTTACTGTTAACTGGGGGGCAAAAAAATGGCCTCCGAGACTTTTCTGGGTTGCTGTATTTTGGGGGGGGGGGGTGGAGAGTCACATGCGGGCGTATCCACACTTTCGGGGGAGAAGAACGGAGTACAGGTTACAAAAGACAGTGTGCAGTGTGTTGTCGAGTGAGGAAAGAGTTTCAGGGGAGGGTGTTTGGGAGAAAAAGGTAGGAGAGCCTGGATAGATGGCAAGAGTCCAAGGAGTGGAACAGTGAAGTATGGAACAAGGTATGATGGCTTGGGGGATTGAAAGTTGGTGTGAGGTGTGGGTGCTCGCGGAATGTATGGGGAGGTTCGTAATTGCACTGTTAATGTTGATTAAAAGTTCAAAAGGTTTTTGCAACAGTTTCCTAATAAATGGCCTTTAAAGCAAAATTATCGTCATGGTGTGTTTATTGTGGCACGATGATGACCCCCGTGGGAAGCGGGTCGCAGACTAGTCTTCCCCCAGGGTGCTTTGTGCCCAAACAGGACATGGCAGCGGATAGGTAGTTGGAGGTGGAAGGGGTGCGAGTTAGGAGAGGTTTATAAGGGTCAGGCAGGGCGTGTCCGGCCTCTTCCTGACTCTGAGCATCACCGGGTGGGGAGAAAAGTGTAGGAAAGAAGTTTGTCCACGCACCCACCCTACATGATTACCAGGGTTCGGAGCGAGGTTTTTGTGGCCCGTAGTGTCTTGCCAATGTTAGGACAGGTTGCAGAGATAGGCGGTATTTTGGGGGGTGGAGAGTCACATGCGGGCTATCCACACCCTCGGGGGGAGAAGAACAGAGTACAGGTGACAAAAGACAGTGTGCAGTGTGTTGTCGAGCAAGGAAAGAGCTTCAGGAAAGGGTGTTTGGGAGAAAAAGGAAGGAGAGCCTGGATAGATGACAAGAGCCTAAGAAGTGGAACAGTGAAGTATGGAACAAGTCATGATGGCTTGGGGGATTGAAAGTTGGCATGAGGTGTGAGAGCTCATAGGACGTATGGGGAGGTTTGTAATTGCAAAGTTAATGTTATATGTTGATTAAAAGTTCAATACGTTTTTGCAACTGTGTCCTAATAAATGGCCTTTTATGCTAAATTATGGTCATGGTGCATTTTTTGTGGAACAAGCGCTATATTCCTTACTGAAGCGCTGGGATGCCTCTTTTGTGGCAGCTGTTGCGCTATATGAATAATATTCCATTCATTGTGTCATACCCTTGCCTGGGGTAGTAAGCTCTATATAAATGCAACTACAATTACAGTATTGAAGATAAACTAGGGTGCTACTTAACTTTTGCGTTATGGGTTTTGGTTAAAAGGTCTTGCATTCTGGCATGCCTGCGCTTGGTACAACAAACAACGTAACGTACATCCAAGTCATGGCATTATCATATGTTCTTGTGTAGCAAACATTTGGTAGCAAAGAGGGCACATGAACATCAGTACTTACAACATGAGCCAGTATTATCAGGTGCAGAGTACATCCGCGTTAAATTATAGTTAAATGACCCTTTAACAAAGGGACAAAATGCCTTCAAAAAGATATTTCAAACCTAGAGGACCAAACAGGAAGGTCTAACAAAGCTATTGTTTCTGTCATGCGAAATGTCACCTAGCTGTCAAACAATTTTCCAGTAGACGTTTAAATTGCAGAAATCTATTCAGTGCATACAGAGACGTTTCAAGGCAGGGGCAAAATGGCTTTACCCCAAGGCCCCCATCTTTCAAGTCCCCGCTACCAGTTACTAATCAAATTAAGCCCAATGTGTTACGTGATTTCTTATAGTGTATTTTTGTGAGCCAGCCAGCCCACCTCAGCAATCCCTGTCTGCCTCGTCCTCTGTCACTCCAGGTTAAAAATATCACCACAGACTGACAAGCTATTTTCTGGTTGATCTGGGCATGCGCATTAAACTTCTGATACCAGTACATACCCAGCACAGTCACAGTCTCCAGAAAGGTGAGTACAATGGCAGAGTAGTGCTGTCAGTTTTCTTTTGGCCTTCCTGCTCAGCCTCATTCTCCCCACATGTTATGTTATAAACTTATACAGCTCACGAATACCAAACGGTGTCTTGGCGCTAGCAGTCAAGAAGCGAGCAGGAGCACTATTCAACGAACAACCAGGTATTAATGGCTTTCCTGAACAGTGTCAAGGAGGGAAGATTTCTTATGGTAAGAGGGAGGGAGTTCCAGAGCTTCGTAGCTCCCACCACAAAGCTTCTACCGCCCAAGTATGATTTAAAAAATCTCTGAGAAAGTATCAATTTTGCCCCTTGTGATCGAAGGCATCTGTTTGGAGAGCACCAATAGAGTGACCGCTTCAAGAACTGAGGACCGGTCCCGTGTAGTGCATTATATGTGATGCACAGGGTTTTGAACTTGATACGACTTTTAATTGGTAGCCAATGCAGACTCTGAAGGTGCTTTCCCACGGACGGAAATTTGGGAATCCCCAGGAGGAGCCTTGCAGCCGCATTTTGGATCATCTGGAGCCTGCGTAGTTGCTTCATGGGTATACCGAGATATAACCCGTTGCAATAATCCAGTTTGGAAAGGACTAAGGATGTAACTACAGTTTTCCTACTTTCTGTTGGAATCAGAGGTAGGATTTTCTTGATCGCTTTGAGAATGAAGAAGCTTGATGATGAAACTGCCTTGACTTGGACTTCAAAGTCCAGTCTCTGATCTATCATCACACCCAGATTTTTTGCTTTAGGGACTGGGATTGGTGCTGTTCCACATGCGTGTGAGGGTGACTAATGCATTGAATGTGGGCATACGAGGATGAAGGCTTTGGCGCTTCATCTAGAAAATCAAAGGGGCCAAGTTTGTCTCTCATATAGGTACCCTGAAGAGACATATGCAGTCAGTTTCCGGACCTTCCGACAGGTGGTGTTGGCCGTCACACCACCTAAATAGGCCAGGACAAAGAAATATAAATCCATCAGCCAATGCTTAATTTGAGCCAGTGGTTTCCGGTAGTGGGCACTGGCACTTATTTTGGGGGGGCTCGGCACTTATTTTGGGGGGCCAGCACTTATTTTGCTGCATCAGGGGAAAACGGAGGAAGAGAAAGATGGAAATGAGTCACAAAGGAAGAAAGCTGCAACAGTGAGCTAAAGGGGCAGGGAGTGGCTGTAAATGGAATAAAGAGGTCTGAGATGGCTTTAGGATTACGCTGCCTCAGTATTCTGTGCTCGCACACTCAATTGCAGCAGCTGCATGCTTCAGAGGTGAGCATTGGGCACCGGCACGTTTTTATTTACAAATTAAGCACTGCCATCAGCACTGCCGCGGTACCTCACAACAGCACAGTTAAAGACTGTGATATTCAGTGGCGGCTCCTGGAGGTAGTGCTGCGGGGCGGTGGGGCGGGCGGGGGAGGGGCAGGGTGGGGGGTAGTAAACTACGGCGTACGGCCGAACAGATTTAAGTAACTAAATAAATAAATAAAACGAATTACATTGTACGCGCTGCATCGCAAATGGTGATATTTAAATGAACCCACTATTTTTTAGCATTGGACTCTATCTTTCGTCTATTTTAACTCTCTGTCCCACATGAAGGGTATGTTAAGGGAAGGGAAATGGCTGGCTAGACGGTGTTACAAACAATAAATATCTATGTTACAAAGTAGCAAATTATCTCAGTTGGGTGAAAGTCTAATGCTGAAATAGCAATCCATCCTCTGATCGAGGCGAGGCAACAAGCATAAGTACAATATATGTAAAAAATGGAAGGTCACAGCTTCTTAACCTTTCGGCCAGACTCAGCCCTTTCACCATTCAGAGTTGATAAAAGATGAACCCTGTTGAGTTGGGTGCCCGTAATGGAAGATATTTGTATGACTTTAAAGTTAATTCCTACACTAGCTGGCTCAAGTTGTCTGAATAAGCTTTCGTTTTTTTGTGGCTCTTGTGATACAAATTTTCCAAATCAAATGAAAATGTGCAAATATGTACATTTGTTTAAAAAAAGCTTAATTTTAATGTTGTGTTAGTCTAAAAATGTTATTGAAAACTAAAGAAAATGTTTCACTGTGCCAGCCAGTGTATTAAATACTACGCATGCACGATACCAGGCCAACTGACTAGATGCTGGAACACTGGACCTCATCACAAGTAACTTTTGCAGGGATGTTAATTTCGCACCACAGGAGCTAACATTACCAGGGTCCTGCTAACTTTGAAAGTGCTGAATTAATACTGATTCCAGATTGAAGCCTGAGTGATGAGGAATTACAGGGGAAACTAGTACTTCTGGGTTAAAATGCAGGTACCCCCATCTTTTGAATTAAAGTAGTGCAGGGACTCAGTACCTGACAGTACCTTCGCTTAAAATTGGGGCACCTAGCAGATAATTAGCAGATACTTTGAAGTATTCATCAGTTGAACTGTAATCTGAACCTGTCCAAAACTAGCACATCTCTGTCACCAGGACACAACATTCCCATTCCCAGGTTTTTCTATTAAACTAATCACTACAAAGGCAGAAAAAAAGATCCACACTTTTGTGGTGAATCTATCTATCTATCTATCTATCTATCTATCTATCTATCTATCTATCTCTAGCGAGAGAGAGAGTGAGAGAGTTAGGTATGGTAATAATATTTAACATTCCATATATATATATATATATATATACATACACACCATACCTAACTCTCTCTAAAAACACCTAAAAATTCACTGAAAACACAAAGGTTAAAGTAAAGTTATTGTTAGATGAAAATGTCACTCGTAATCACACATTTTAAATGTAAAAGAAATCGCTGAAATTCACCAGTTATACTTTACTGAGCTAACTATACTTACTTACTTACGGACACTGAAAAAACACTATGTGTGAAATTGGGCAGCCGATCGGGACTCGGGAGGGGTCACATCCGATGACCGAATTTGGTATCGGGGTGGAACCTGTCTAAGAACCTAGTGTGGTATCCCGTCATCCCGGCTGGTGTGTAGCCCGGGAAGGAGAATGCTATTTAAGCCTTCTTGTCCCGATCGGCTGCCCAATTTCACACATAGTGTTTTTTCAGTGTCCGTAAGTACGTAGACACTTAGTCCACACACCTTAGCGTGTGTGTAGGTACTTTTTTTTACTCTTTTCACGTGGCACTATCCACTTTGCCACTCACCTTTTCACCACACGGTCCTGAAGAAAGCCCCACGTAATTCCTATTGCGGGCTGAAACATGTAGACCATACACATAGTCAACTAGGGATAACAATCTCCGATTCTAGTTGCACCACACTTATTTTTAACCATATCCTGAGCCGCCACTAATAAAGTTCACAGGCAAGGATTCTCAGAGATATTTTTAATTCACATCACATCTCACATATACACCAACCAGCTCCGCTGTAACCTGGCGTTGTAGCACAACCGGGCGGCATTTGGCCACCCGGTTGGGACCCCAATGATGAAGCATGACACCAACCAGGTTGGTGTGTGAGGGGTCTTTTAAACTAACCTAGTGGGTCCATGTACCAACGTAATTAGTGATTGTACCACATCCACACAGAGGGTTCGTCCTTCTTTGTTTAACATATCATTATACCGGGGATACGGACGCACCCCATTTTTCCCTTGCTCTCCCATTGTTTTGTTACTTAATAGAATGTAAACATTCTGTTACGATAGCTAGGAAAGTTTTCATTCACCGTTCATAGTACAATGATAATGAACCATTAGTCACTGGATATACAGTAAGGTATTGTATAGGTTTCTGGGGTGGTTGCTCTCATAGCTTTCTAAGGTCTTGCAATTTGGGGGTTTGATTTATAGATTGGTACAGAGTTTGATTGGCATTGTATATGGTTCATAAAAGTATTTAGGAGTACGGGAAGTGTTTTACAGGAGCACTCATTTGTGTATTCTCGTGAATCAGCCCCAACACCTCCCTGTCCATAATTGTAAAAGTGCAAAGAGGCACAGTCATTTCTATTTTTTCAATTTTAGTAGTTTTGAGTCCAATCCACAAAGTCGTGTAAGTGTACTTAAAAGTGTATTTCAAGAGTATTTTTTAATGTATGCCTTTGTGAATTCTCCTGGTGATATCTGCTTGCATGGTAAATCGTTAATCAGAGTCATGGTGATTAATCCATAGATTGAATGTACTGAAAGTGTTCAACTTCCCAGTTCATAGCCAGAATGTGTAATCAAAGTAACAATATAGAGCAGGGACTGCTGTTGAAGACAAAGTTCTATTCGAATTTTATTAGAGATTAGCCACGTTCATTGGAACTGAGGTATGTGGCCGTGCATTTAATCTATAAATAGAATTGATTGCTGAAATTGAAAAGGCTATTGTTAAAGGCAAGTGTACTTAAGATTGAAAATGAAGTTAGGAGATACCAAGTTAGGTCCAGGGTGGCTTTCCAAAAGTACCTTCACGAACATGTGTGCTTCACACTGTTGGATATTTATGTAAAGAACTTTCCAACATCAAAGGTCACCATTAAGTTGTGGCAACTTTGGTAATGAATATCTTAGAGGAAACTTGCGAAGTGCATGGTATTGTGAATATATATTTCAGTAGATATTGCAAGGATATGGAGAAATCATTCACATTTGGGGCTGAAAGTTCTAAAATGTATCTACACTCTGAAACAACACCACACCCTTGGGGGTGATGGGGCATTTATGACTTCTGCTCAAATGGATTCTTGCTGGTGCTCTGGCATCATCGTTGAGAAAAGAGAGCGCTACATTGCTTAAAACAGCATTTAGAATTGCACTTCTTGGTCATTTTTGCAGTTCAGAAGTATAGTTTTCTTCCAAAGTGCAATAATGTAAGGTGTCTGTATGCTTTACCCATATACTGTTCCAGCAACTTAGTCTGTCAGTTGATTGTTATATTCTAAGCATAATTGAATGACTAGATTACATTAAACTTTGCTGGAGTAATGTTGGGTAAACATTTTGGGAAATCCTTAAATGTGGCTGAGTCCTTTGAAGAATAGTTTCTCAAAGGGAATGATCACAAGGAGCATTCAGGCAATCGGGATGGGTGGGTGTACATGAGGAATGTACCGTAAGATCAGCTGTGGTATCTACCCCATTGCATCCAAAAATACCCTAATCAGATCATCCTCGAAAATTGAAGAACTTCCTATCTGGTGATAGCAGGATCTGAGAATTCTGTGTGTACAAAATTGAATTCCTTCCTGTCCAATGCCATTTCATAGGGGGAGAAAGTATACTTGGACAAATTAAAAATGGGGATATTAGTCATTTTCAAGCTGTCTGCTACAACACTGTGCTTGTCAGGATGTTATGATTTCTCCAGCCCTGTAGTTTTTTCAGTTTGTCCTGTTTCATCAAATGCTCATCTGTAAATAAGCATTGGCAAAGCCAATAAGTTTTGACTATGGGCCTTATTACGAGTCTGGTGGTCCGCGGACTGCCAGACTTGCGGGGGCAGTCATGGGGGTCTTTTGACAACCCTATTATGACCAGGGCGGTCGGGCCACCCTGGGACCACCGCAACTGCCATGGATCAGAGATACCTGGCGGTTGCACAGCGGTTTTGAGGCCGCAATATGCTTGGTGGGACGCTGCAGTCCTTCCAAGCATATTAGTTTCCTCTCCGCCACGGGTTTCATGGCAGTGAGCCTGCCATGAAAACTGTGGCGGAGAAACAAAGGGGCTCCTACAGGCCCCCCTATTGCCTCAGGGCCATGGGTGCATGCAGGGGGGCACATGTTGTGCCCTCCTGTGTGCAGGTACTGATTTTGACTTTCCAAGTGTGGTGCCAAGTTTATAGGCACCGCCATGGGAACGCCAAAGAACTGTCACCAGACAGGAGAAAACTCCTAATCTGGTGGGCGGTTCAACCACAGGTTTTGTGGGGTGGGAGTCGGGCAGTCCCGCTCCTGCCCCGCCAAACTCGTAATGAGGCCCTATGTGTTTTAACCATGTTGTACACCAGTGTGGCAGTTGTTCAGCATGCCTAAAACTTTGTGGCATTGTGGAGAGTGGTGTGGATTGGAGTGGCAAAGAGTGGAGTGGAGTGTCATAGATTGACGTAGAGTGGAGTGTCATAGATTGACTTAGAGTGGAGTGCGGCAGAGTGGAATGGTAGAGTGGAGTGTGGTAGAGTGGAGTGTTGTAGAGTGGAGTGTTGTAGAGTGGAGTTTCGTGGAGTGGTGTAGAGTGGAGTGTGGTAGAGTGAAGTGTTGTAGAGTGGATTGTCATGGAGTGGAGTAATGTGGAGTGGCGTAAAGTGGTGTAGAGTGGAGTGGTGTAGAATCGAGTGATGTAGAGTGGCAAAGAGTTGAGGGGCAGAGAGTAGAGCAGAGTAGAGGAGGGGTCTAGAGTGGAGTAGAGGTGCATTAAGAGTTGTGGCATAGAGTGGAGTAGAGTGTTGTAGAGTTGAATAGAGTGTCAAAGAGTGGAGGGGTGTACTGTGGCAGGGCATGGAGTGGAGTAAAGTGTTGTAGAGTGGAGTAAAGTGTCATAGAGTGGAGTAGAATGGCATAGAGTGGAGTGGAGAGGCATAGAGTACAGTGGCAGAGAGAGTGGAGTGGTGTAGAGTAGCAGAGAGAGTGCCATGGAGCAAAGTGGAGTGTCATAGAGTAGAGTGCCATAGAGTATAGCAGAGTGTTGTAGAGTGGAGTAGAGTGCCAAGGAAGGTTGTAGAGTATCATGGAGTGTCGCAGAGTGGAGGGTCATAGTGTAGAGGGTGGCAAAGTGACTTCCATAGAGAGGTGCGGCGTAGAACAGAGGGACAAAGAGTGGAATGGAGTAGAGTGGAGGGGCATATAGAATGGAGTAGAGTGCCTTGTAGTGTCGTAGAGTGGAGTGGTGGAGAGGAGTGGTGCAAAGTGGCACAGAGTGGAGTAGAATGACATAGAGTGGAGTGGTGTAGAGTGGAATAGGGTGTCATTGAGTGGAGTAATGGTAGAGTGGAGTGATGTTCAGTAGAGGGGAGTAGAGCTGCTGAGTGAAGCGCCGCAGAGTGGAGTAGAGTGGAGTGGCATAGTGTAGAGTGGAGTAAAGTGTCAAAGAGTGGAGTGGTGTAGCGTGGAGTGGTGTTGAGTGGAGTAAAGTGCATAGAGTTTTGTAGATTACAGTGGCATAGAGTGGCCTAGAGTGGCGTAGAGTGGAGTGTCAGAGAGTGGAGTGATGTAGAGTAGAATGTCGTGGAGTAGAGTGTTGTGGAGGGTTGTAGAGTGGAGAGTGGTAGAGTGGAGTCGCACAGAGTGGAGTAGCATACAGTGGTGTATGGTGGAGTGGAGTGGAGTGGTGTAGAGTGGAGTTTTGTTGAGTTTCATGGCATAGAATGGAGGAGCATGGAGTGGAGGGATGTGGAGTGGAGGGACGTTGAGTGGAGGGACATTGAGTGGAGTGGTGTGAAGTGGAGTGTAGTGTCATAGAGTGGCGGGGCATACAGTGGAGGGGCATAGAGTGGAGTAGCATGGAGTGGAGTAAAGTGCCATAAAGTGGAGTAAAGTGTCGTAGAGTGTAATAGAGTGTCGTATAGTGGAGTGGCATAGAGTGGAGTGCCAAAGAGTATTGTAGAGTGGAGTTGAGTGGCGTAGAGTATACTGTTGCAGAGTGCCAAAGAGATGGAGTAGCCAGTCGCGGCTCCTGGAGGGAGTGCTGCAGGGCAGTGGGGCGGGGCGGGAGAGGGGCAGGGTGGGGGGTAGTAAACTCCGGCATACGGCCGAACAGAGGTAAGTACATAAATAAAGAAATAAAACGAATTACATTGTGCGCGCCGCATCGTCATTTGGCGTTGCAGCGCGCGCAATGTAATTCATTTTATTTATTTATTTATGTACTTACCTCCGTTCGGCCGTATGCCGGAGTTTACTACCCCCCGCCCCGCCCCACTGCCCCGCAGCACTCCCTCCAGGAGCCGCAACTGGGAGTAGCATAGAGTGGCATGTTATAGAGTGGAGTGTCATAGAGTAGAGTGTCGTAGAGTGGAGTACAGTGGAATGAAGTGGATTGGTGTAGAGTGGAGTGAAGTAGAGTGGAGTGTCGTAAAGTGGAGTGTCATAGAGTGGAGTGGAGTGGAGTAGAGTAGAGTACAATAGGGTAGAGTCGAGTACAGTAGAGTAGAGTAGAGTGGAGTGAAGTGAAGTGGAGTGGCATATAGTGGAGTGGCATAGAGTGGACTGGTGTAGACTGGACTGGCATAGCGTGAAGTAGAGTGTCATAGAGTGGACTGGCATTCAGTGGAGTAGAGTGTCATAGAGTGGATTGGCATAGAGTGGAGTGGAGTGGAGTGTCTTAGAGTGGAGTAGAGTTTGGTAGAATGGACTGACTCTGAGTGGAGTAAAGTGTCACAGAGTGGTCTAGCATAGAGTAAAGTGGATTATCGGAAAGTGAAGTGTATCCGTGACTGCTGCAGGTAAGAGCGGTGGGGCTAGCTGGGGAAGATTATGAGAGACGACCACGAGGGAAAATTATTTATTTATTTAATTTCCTTTTGTGATCATCTCTTGAAATCCCCCCCTCCCCCCAGCAGGCCCCACCGCCCCACAGCTCTTACCTGCATCGGACGTGGCTGGTGGAGTGTCATAGAGTGGAGTAGAGAAGAGTGGAGTGGAGTGGCATATAGTGGAGTGGCATAGAGTGGACTGGCATAGAGTGGACCGCCATAGTGTGAAGTAGAGTGTCATAGAGTGGACTGGCATTGAGTGGAGTAGAGTATTGTAGAGTGGAGTAGAGTGCCATACAGTGGACTGGCATAGAGTGGACTAAAGTGTCTTAGAGTGGAGTAGAGTGTCATAGAATGGACTGATGCTGGGTGGAGTAAAGTATCGCAGAGTGGTCTGGCGTAGCGTCAAGTAGAGTGAACTAGAGTGGACTGGCATAGAGTGGAGTAGAGTGCCATAGACTGGACTGACGTGGAGTGGAATATGCATGGTGTGGTAGAGTACTGCACAGACAACACATTTTCAATTTAAATTACCATTCATTTGCATAGGCATACAGTTTTACAGATAAAACTATACAGCGCACAAACTATAATGTCTGGAAATGAGATTACCAAATGTATTGATTTGCTTTGATCATATTAAGATATTTGCTTCCCCCATACTTCAGAAATACTAAAAAATATACTGCTTTGTGTTTTCCTAATTGTAAAATATTCTGAAATCTTTGCACAGTTAATTTACAGACATTTAATTTTTGTTGTGTGCTAAAAAAAAAAAAATAACATTCTACAGCCTTTCCTCTCACATGGGTACCCAGCAGGATTGTGTGGAAGTTGAACATTTTTATATAAAAGTAACCTTATAATAATATAGAAATGTGCCTTAATGCTAGCGTAGAAAATGTATGTCAATATGGTGGTTAGGGAAAATGTGCTTTTATTAAACGTGCAAAAAGTGAAATTACTGCGTATTGCTGCAAAAAGCTCCCATTTCTGTTGTTCTTTCTCTGCTAAGCCCCAAAATATTCTAATTCTTTACTATTCCTTTAATAAAATTAATCCTTTTATGAAAATGCTGACTTTGTGTTATAATTTGAACTGCAGAGCTTGACATCTTTGTGAAATGTGCTGTTTACTGCAAAATGTGTTTCTTTCTTCCTCACACCATGTGACTTCATCGTATTTTAGATAGTTTCTATGCCACATGCTTATAATGAACCAGTGTATTAAAGAAAGAAAATACTTGCTATAGTTTTGAATTCCATGATCTAACCAGGACATGCTATATATTAATGTTTCATTTCGTAGGGCAGTCCATTGTTACACAATGGGACACTGAACAGCTAACAGAGTAGACTTGCAAAGGTTCTCATGGGAACCTTCCTAGATGTATCTTTTTGTAATATGTTGTAGCCTCATTCATCTCGACATGGACATTTACCGTGGAAATCGAGAGAGGAGATGACGGACCATCGGAAGATCCTTTCTCATTGGTTGAAAATGACTTACGCACCTGTTTTTGCAACATGTTTTGTGCTTATATATAGTACGTGCTCCTAGTTAGCGAGTTAAGGCATCCTTCTAATGCATCTCACATACTCCTACCTTGCCATGCCCTTTAGCACTTGACTGTGCTATTTCCAGCCCGAATTGCTGTAAGCTTCTGCTAACTGTGATTATTCCTGCTTTCCTTACCTTTATGAGGAGACTTTCGATCTTTATGCTGATCATAGCTAGTGCTATGATTATTTCCTTCTCTCTGTTTTGACGGTTCTGCTGCAGCTGTTAGGGAACTCGGCTGAGTTTTTCAGAATTACTCTTTATGGGGAGTTTGACCTTTTCGTAGCTATTGACCCATTGCTCCAAATTATTTCTCTAGCTCTTTTCCGAAAAGAACTCTTAATGGGTTCTTGCTAGGATAGGTTAGGTCCTTCAGATTAAGATAGGGCCAGATGTATGTAGTTAGCATTTTGCGATTCTCTAATTGTGAATCACAAGGATTCGCAATTTGGAAATCGCAAAATGCAATGTATGAAGGTGTATAGTACACCTTTTGCAATTCCTAGGGGGTCACAAATGACCCACCTCATGAATATTAATGAGGTAGGTCGCAATTTGCAACCCCCTAGGAATCGCAAAACTCACGGGGATGGTGGCCTGCTGAGATCAGGAGCCCGTTTTCCTTAATGGGAAACGAGATGCTTCACAAAACGAAAAAATGAAAAGTTTTCTTTTCATTTTTTAAGAGCAGGCAGTGGTCCGTGGGACCACTGCCTGCTCTTAAAAATGGTTTCACAAAGGGGAAGGGGTCCCTCGGGGACCGAATCGCAAAATTAGGTTTGCTGCATCGGAAAAGCAATTTTTGCGTTTGCAAACCTTTGCGAACACAAAAATGCTTGATACATCTGCCCCCAATTCCTTTATGGAACACGCTGTTATTTTGTATGCTGTCTAACCAACTTTTCTTGACATTTCTGAAACAGACTTATATGACTAACTTGAATAAAAAGACAAAAATACAGACTAATCACTTAATGAAAAATAAAGCTTTTAAATTCAACAAATCTCTCATCATTGACTGAACATTAAATGTTGTAAGTTGATGATTATTTTAGATATGTTTGGATTGTGCTCCAGTCTAACACAGTGGCAAAGATTATTCGACCTGAGAAGAAATTGGAGTTTCACTTAGTAAGTCTCAAGGTAGAGCTGTTTATAACATTTTTATGAGATTTCTTCGCTCACAAATCGTCACATAGATCCTCTCACTTTGAAGTTAGACAAAGAAAAATAAACACTAAGCTCCCTCAGAAGCCAGAGAATTACATTTGACCTCTGTCTTTAAATACACAGCAAACATGACAAGATAAGAACAAAATGTAAAGGCCTGTTTAAAGAAATCAAGCACTTGTGGAAGAATACAAGGAGCAATCGTGAACAGGCTATGCTCCATGGGAGGGACAAAGACAGAATGGACAGCCTAAAACAAATAAATCCAGCAAATAGAAAGCAAGCGAAAGTGAGATACAAACCACAAAGTCAATGGTAAGCAATGGTCAGAATGCATTCGCAGGGAAGCTTTTAGAATGTACCCAAGATGTTTTTACAATTCAGACAGCTGCGCTGCCTGGTAGGCTTTGACCTCAAAAGGATGGTTGCATCAGGTGTTTGGTTCGTTCCCAGGACGTATTGTATTGTATCTTTATTGCATTCAAATAGCGCTTCATACCCCTAACAGGGTTCCAAAGTACATTTGTAGACAGGTAGCATGCTGCAAAATGGGGAGTGCTTGATTGCAATATTGGTGGTTTGCAGTGAGGCCTATTTGTGAAATGTTTTGGTATTGTGTGTGAGTGACCAGAATGGTACGATTAGCTTATATTAGGCCACTGCAAGTAGGCATTTAATAACAGGAAAGGGAGTTGTGATAGATTCCATACACTTCACCAAAATGTGCTGTTTTGCTTGCCTAAGGGGTGTGTATAGAATCCACCCAGACACCACAAAAGGGCAGGCTACAGCATGCGCTGGGTACAGACAGGCATGAAGATGTTCTATAAGAATGTATGTCGATACTTCGCATACCATTACTTCGCATGATTTTAGTGCGATGTTTTTACTTAGCATAAACCATTACTTCGCATGTTTTTACTTAGCATAAACCATTACTCATAAGTTTTAACTGCGCATGCATTTATAACGCAAATGTTTATAAATGTACTATGGTTTATGCTAATTAAAAACATTGCACTAAAATCATGCTTACTCTGCACTACCTTACAATACCTTACACTACTTAAACATCACTACACTACCCGAAACCCTAATACACTACCCCCTACACGACCTTCCACCTTCCCCCTGCCTGGACCCTACACTCTAACACTACACTTCACTACCCCCGACACTACCCTAAACCCTATAACACTACACTACACTACACAAACACCACACCACTACCCTAAACCCTAAAACACTACTCCCTGCACGACCCTCACCCTTCCCCCAGTCCGCTCCCTACACTACAACATTACCCTGCACGACACCCCAACACTACCCTAAACCCTAAAACACTACCCTACACTACACAAACACCACAACACTACCCTAAACCCTAAAACACTACCCCCTGCACAAACCTCCCCCGACCCACAGTCCTGTTCCTACACCCAAACACTACCCTGCACTACACC
This sequence comes from Calotriton arnoldi, assembly GCA_963921515.1. Classification (NCBI taxonomy): domain Eukaryota; kingdom Metazoa; phylum Chordata; class Amphibia; order Caudata; family Salamandridae; genus Calotriton; species Calotriton arnoldi. The sequence goes on along the minus strand of CAWUFW010023880.1, from coordinate 38,644 downwards.
CCGACACTACCCTAAACCCTAATACATTACCCTACACTACACTAACACCACAACACTACCCTAAACCCTAAAACACTACCCCAGCACGACCCTGGCCCTACCCCCAGTCCCTTCCCTACACTGAAACACTATCCTGCACGACCCCCCGACACTACCCTAAACCCTAAAACACTACCCTACACTACACATACACCACATCACTACCCTAAAACACTAGCCCCTGCACGATCCTACACTACTCAAACACAACCCTACAGCCTTAAGGACTACCCATGCATGACACAAAAAAACTACACTTACCTCTCTCTCCTCCGTGGTTCCTCTCTTCTCCGGCTTCCAGCGACGTCAGATCTGCACGTCGTTGTTTGGAAACGGAAGCTCCTTCCAAACAACGATGTGGATAGCGCATACCATTACAACGCATGCGTTGTAGCAACGCTTGCGATGTAACAACTTGCGTACTAATGGTACGCGTTGTAACATCGCAAGCGTAGTAACGCTTGCGAAGTAATGGTATGCACACTAGCAGCCGCGCACTAAAGGCTGTTTACCGTTCTATAATGCTTCTCATGCAAAAGGTGAGCAACCTCAGGCATGCACTTCAAAAAGCTAGTCATGATAGGTGATCTCAATCCTGGAGTCCCTCCAGAAGTGATCAGCAGTATCCCATAGCCTGCACAGCACAGTCACAGCACATGCCCTTTGCTTTAATCTTTATCATCGCTGAATTACAAAAGAAGGCTTTGGAAAAATTAAAGGAACCATCCAGTGAATGATGTCACCAAGGTTAAAAACCCCAACAGACGTCCTCAAACAAAGAAATATTCTAGGATGCCTTTTGTTGAGGATTATCAGTGATACGGGACTGACTGAAGAGAACACTTTTATTCTCTTCACGGACAGCCTCATTAATTAAGAGTTTTTAGATCTAACCCCTTCCAAGAGGCGAGTTGCCCTCCCCCTTCCCTACTTTAACTGCGTCAATCTTACCCTTCAAATCACACCACTGACAACGTGCTTTGGTGCCTTAAAAGGTCGCAGTTTATTGAACATAACATGGTTATACATTTTGCAATTTCATCGTCATTTCAATGATCATTTCTAAAATCTATGTTAACACATTTTATTGTCTTTGCAATTATCTCCGTACCTTCTTGTTCGTTATGTGGTCTCAACCAACTCAATTTCTAGGGAGGGGGGCCCACCTGTCTGGGCCTCCAATTCACGGGTTTAGGCTTCAACTTGCTACCGACTTGCTGGGTGTCCGTCAGGACCTGCCCGGGCTGCAAGTGTCGTCCCGCTTGCCCTGGACCCCTTCCTGGGCTCTCCCTGCTCCTACGGGTCCCTGCCATGTGGCATCCCAAGGGCCCTGCGGGAGCATCACATCTACTCTTTCTATGGCGGTATGCCGTCCTTGGCTCCCTCAGTGCTCCTGCCATAAGGCATCCCAAGGACACTGTGTGAGCCTTTCATCTACCTCTAGTAATTTATCTCTTTTTTCTACCTTTCTTGGGTTCCTTCTGCCATGCTACCTACGGTTTCACGATCTGATAGAGCTCCCCCTGCCCTGCTACCCCTTTTGTCTTTTTACACGAAACCCATCTGTTCTAGCACCCCTACGATGGTCAGTAGGAACATGTCCATCCCCACCCCAGTTAGGTGCACCACGTCCTCTAAGTGATAGCCCGGGGACCGCAAATTTATGAAACCATGGCTTACGAAACCCCAGCCATTGGCCCTACATATCTTTGCCATGGTGATATTGAGTTTTCGTCTAGATTTTTCCACCGCCCCCAGATCCATGGCCCATCTCCATGCTCTCCGCACTATTATTTCTCAAAAAATTACTTCAGCTTGGCGTATTAGTCGAGCCATGGCTGCGAGGCCTTTCTGCATATTTTCTAGGAGGCCCCTCCTCCCCAATGCCGCCAAGTCGTTACTCCCAGGGTGGAGCACCACCGCATCTGGTCTGCCACCTTGTGCCATTGCTTCCTGCACCGCGGGGAGCAGTTGGTCCCATTTCATACCCGAACGCCCTAGCCAAACTATGTCGGTGTCCCACAGCCATATACCGCTGAATTCGCATCTGGCCGCCGCCCAGCGCTGCGCCCGCGTCACGTAGGAGTGACCCACGATCCATACCTTCCTGCGTTGCTCGGTTGGACCTAGACGGAGGTGGGGGGAGGGAGAAACCAGACTCAGTACATCGTAGGGCGTATGTAACGTTTAAACGCACCATCATCCAACAAAGAAATATTCTAGGAAGCCTTTTGTTGAGGATTGTCAGTGATACGGGACTAACTGAAGAGAACACTTTTATTCTCTTCACAGACAGCCCCATTAATTGAGAGTTTTTAGATCTGTCTCTGTTGTGTGTCTGAAGTTGTGAGTCACAGATCGGGACTGTTTAATCACCTGCCCTAATAAAAGGGTAAGTGTCTTCTGTAATGTGCTTCCTAAGAGACAGAGCATCTGTGAGATAGCCCTTTTCATACAGGCTAAGGGATCCAACCATACATTATTTCATTTAATGCAATTTTCTTATTTATTCAAATGACACACAGCCTTCCTGATAATATCAAATACTGTTTTGTATTTCGATTACTAGAAAGCTCCTGCAAGCTCAAAGGAGTTTTAGTGCGAACAGTAAAACACGTTTATTGCATTTATTTCAAACTGATCAAACACTTAAAAACAAGACTGGCAAATATTAGAGTACATATCCTATTACCTTTTTGTAGAAAAACTGTGATGGGGAAAAAAACTAATTATTTCATGGAATCTCAAAGCATCCAGGGAGAGTCACGAGATACGTGTGCTCACAAAACCAGGTTATGCTTTTATGGTTAGCTGTACAAACGAGCTCCGGTTTGAGAGTAAATAGTATTTGCGGGTGATTAGACTGTTCCCACTGGATGAGCACCGACCGGGGGCGGGATCTGAGCGCCGTGCAGAGCAGTGCCGGAGGAGCTAAGGAACCCAGAGGACTCAGTGAAGCGCGTGCGAACGGGGATGCGGTGTTTTGAATGATATTAAGTTCAGAATGGAATCGCTTTATCTCGACATAAATCGCTTTAATATGTTTTCTTCACATTCATAGTTGTCAGACTTTGGCAATGCCAATGTCATTAGAGCAATGTCACAGATAAATAAAATTGGTCTCCTTATCGGAATTAAATTCAAGGGAAAGGCGTAAGGGAAAAGGAGCATCTGCGTGCAGAGTGGGAATGACACCGGCGCTGCAGGCCCATCACTCACCGCCGCCTGCTCGACCAGCTTCACGTGTGTCTGGGAGGTAACTCTAGGGCTTTGAAACCCAGACAGCGGGCCCCAGGCGTTATCATCTGTGAGCTCAGCGCTCACCGTCTCCCGGGGCCCGCTGGGAGCAGGTGTGCATTTCCAGCTCATTAATGAGGGTAGCAGACTGTGCGGGGCATCCATCGATGACTGCAGGATTATTTGGATTTTTTTTTGTTTCGTTGGAACAATACCGTCAGTTTCACTTGTTATGCTTTGATGGGTTTTTTGTTTTTAATGAACTTTGCAGGTTGACACCCAAAGTTGTGAGGATGGAGAGCGGGGGCACTTTCCACAAAAAGAATGCAATGAAAACCTTTCGAATGTGGCAGAAAATCAATGCTTTATTCAACGTTAGGGCTCATTAAACCTAGGTGCTCTGAACCTGCACCAGACGAGGGTCGCATCTGTGGTGCCTTCTTTAACATAATAATTCAAACGTGAATCGTCTCTCAAATAAGGACAGCCGCCTATGATGTTTAGAGACTACAAGCAGAGGAGAGGCTGCGGATGCCCTTACTGAACACCTCCAGGATTAGTCAATAATGGGCAACAGGACCAGTCAGGACCATCAGCTGAGACGGACGGCAGCTTAAGGTAGTCATGAGTTATTCTAACATGGTGCAGCTTGGCCGTTGTATCACCGGCATCGCAGAAGTGGGAAGACGGACTTGGGGAGTGCAAGATGTGTCAAAAGACCTGGGACCCACTTCAAAATGGGAAAAATTGGAGCCTAACAGTATGTATACGGAGAAGTATGTAAGTGACAGCACATATCACAACTTTGTCAATTCACACAAAAATAATGATGCCTCATTCAGTGCAAATAGATGTAGGCCAATCCATCAAATCAGCTCACGATTAGCATACATATGAAAGTACAAATGTGATGTTACTACATGTAAAGCTATGTTCGGAGATCCAATGTGCCTTGAGTACCTGACATAGGCGGACTCTTGAGCAATGCACCCGCACACAGCACAGTATCCTAAAGGGGGGAAAATAATAAAATACCCACACTTGACAATACACTACACCAGTTAGCAAGGACACACTAAAGCCCATAAATAGAAGCAACTCCCAGGCCCCTGTCATTGTGATACACATTTGTGGTAAAATAATCTTAAGATCACTGGAGATCCAGACCATCCTTCTCAAGAGGAAGAGACACTTCACTGAGGAGGGGCAGAAGATCTATTGTATTTGACAACCTTGGATAACTCTGTGGATGCCTCCTGTTAGAACTGGGGGTCTCTAGTTGGCTGAGGTATGTACCTTAGTCCAAATAGGGACCCTTGCTTCTAGTCAGGGTAAGGAGGGACACACCCTTAGATAACCCCTGCTCACCCCCTGGTAGCTTGGCACGAGCAGCCAGGCTTATCTCCAAGGCAATGTGTAAAGTATTTGCAACCACACTCCCAGTAACTCAGTGATAACACCACAAATGGACACCACACTAGTTTCATAAAAATAGCAGTATCTTTATAAAAAGGAATACGATGAGACCAAACGATGGAAAACCAACATATGCGTATTCGTAATAATTCACTTGGCCGGTTATTAGGCCAGCAATCACTTGTAGGTTCTTGCGGTATTAATGAGCAATTTACGATCTCTAATGCAGTCCTAATGCAATGCTATGCAGTTCGTAATGCAGCGCGTAATGCAATAATAGGACAGTCCTTAATGCAAGAATCAGGCAGTTCGTAATGCAATAATAATGCGATTCGTAATGCAAGAATCAGGCAGTTCGTAATGCAATAATAATGCGGTTCGTGATGCAAGAATCAGGCAGTTGGTAATGCAATAATAATGCGGTTCGTAATGCAAGAATCAGGCAGTTCGTAATGCAATAATAATGCGGTTCGTAATGCAATCTGCCCGGTCAACTCGGGCACCACTAGGCCCCAACAGCAGAGACAACGGTCATAGGCTTACAGGGGCGGCCCCGGTCCCGCTGGGCAGGTCCGGGCCGCTCGGGGACTCAACGCGTCTAACTCGGTGCAGCGGGAGAGAGCTCAGAGCACTCCTGTACTCCTCCTGCACGCCTCCCCAGGCCATACACGCTTGCGGCTCTCGACCGGAGTCCAAGCCTTACCTGGGGGGTGCGCTGCCTCGCTCTCTCTCTCTCCCCGCTCGTTGGACGTCCTGCTGGGCGATCCCGATCACGTTGCGGCTCTGTTGCTAGGCGACGCTGTAGCCGGACAGGTTACGGCGCAGCCTTCTCCATCGTTGATGATCTTGGGCAGATTCCTTTTGACGAACAACGATCACGATCCCTTTCAACTTGTAGCTTCCTTAGCTTTAAGAAACCCTTTGGTATCGCTTTGTTCGCCCTAAGTTGGCAGGGTATGCCCAGACGTGGGTCCCTTGCTCACTTTACCACTGGATTCAAGATAGCCTGGCTGATGAGGGTTTTGAACCCGAAACCGGTCCCAGGATGCTTGTTTCCGGTCCAGGGAAGACATGGCTTGGCAGTTCGGGCTGGACTGTTCCCATGAGGCACAGGGTCAGACTGATTTGCATATGGCCATGTCTGAACTGGGGTGGTGGAGTGAGCTAAAGAATGATGATGGATTAAACCCAGATCAGTTGACTGGGGGTGAGTGTTTGATTTGCTCTAGCGCTCCGTCCATCATCCCCTTTGGTATCGCTTTGTTCGCCCTAAGTTGGCAGGGTAGGCCCAGACGTGGGTTCCTTGCTCACTTTGCCACTGGATTCAAGATAGCCTGGCTGATGAGGGTTTAGAACCCGAAACCGGTCCCAGGATGCTTGTTTTCGGTCCAGGGAAGACATGGCTTGGCAGTTCGGGCTGGACTGTTCCCATGAGGCACAGGGTCAGACTGATTTGCATATGGCCATGTCTGAACTGGGGTGGTGGAGTGAGCTAAAGAATGATGATGGATTAAACCCAGATCAGTTGACTGGGGGTGAGTGTTTGATTTGCTCTAGCGCTCCGTCCATCATCCCCTTTGGTATCGCTTTGTTCGCCCTAAGTTGGCAGGGTATGCCCAGACGTGGGTCCCTTGCTCACTTTGCCACTGGATTCAAGATAGCCTGGCTGATGAGGGTTTTGAACCCGAAACCGGTCCCAGGATGCTTGTTTCTGGTCCAGGGAAGACATGGCTTGGCAGTTCGGGCTGGACTGTTCCCATGAGGCACAGAGTCAGACTGATTTGCATATGGCCATGTCTGAACTGGGGTGGTGGAGTGAGCTAAAGAATGATGATGGATTAAACCCAGATCAGTTGACTGGGGGTGAGTGTTTGATTTGCTCTAGCGCTCCGTCCATCATCCCCTTTGGTATCGCTTTGTTCGCCCTAAGTTGGCAGGGTATGCCCAGACGTGGGTCCCTTGCTCACTTTGCCACTGGATTCAAGATAGCCTGGCTGATGAGGGTTTTGAACCCGAAACCGGTCCCAGGATGCTTGTTTCCGGTCCAGGGAAGACATGGCTTGGCAGTTCGGGCTGGACTGTTCCCATGAGGCACAGGGTCAGACTGATTTGCATATGGCCATGTCTGAACTGGGGTGGTGGAGGGAGCTAAAGAATGATGATGGATTAAACCCAGATCAGTTGACTGGGGGTGAGTGTTTGATTTGCTCTAGCGCTCCGTCCATCATCCCCTTTGGTATCGCTTTGTTCTCCCTAAGTTGGCAGGGTATGCCCAGACGTGGGTCCCTTGCTCACTTTGCCACTGGATTCAAGATAGCCTGGCTGATGAGGGTTTTGAACCCGAAACCGGTCCCAGGATGCTTGTTTCTGGTCCAGGGAAGACATGGCTTTGCAGTTCGGGCTGGACTGTTCCCATGAGGCACAGGGTCAGACTGATTTGCATATGGCCATGTCTGAACTGGGGTGGTGGAGTGAGCTAAAGAATGATGATGGATTAAACCCAGATCAGTTGACTGGGGGTGAGTGTTTGATTTGCTCTAGCGCTCCGTCCATCATCCCCTTTGGTATCGCTTTGTTCGCCCTAAGTTGGCAGGGTATGCCCAGACGTGGGTCCCTTGCTCACTTTGCCACTGGATTCAAGATAGCCTGGCTGATGAGTGTTTTGAACCCGAAAACGGTCCCAGGATGCTTGTTTCTGGTCCAGGGAAGACATGGCTTGGCAGTTCGGGCTGGACTGTTCCCATGAGGCACAGGGTCAGACTGATTTGCATATAGCCATGTCTGAACTGGGGTAGTGGAGTGAGCTAAAGAATGATGATGTATTAAACCCAGATCAGTTGACTGGGGGTGAGTGTTTGATTTGCTCTAGCGCTCCGTCCAGCATCCCCTTTGGTATCGCTTTGTTCGCCCTAAGTTGGCAGGGTATGCTCAGACGTGGGTCCCTTGCTCACTTTGCCACTGGATTCAAGATAGCCTGGCTGATGAGTGTTTTGAACCCGAAAACGGTCCCAGGATGCTTGTTTCCGGTCCAGGGAAGACATGGCTTGGCAGTTCGGGCTGGACTGTTCCCATGAGGCACAGGGTCAGACTGATTTGCATATAGCCATGTCTGAACTGGGGTAGTGGAGTGAGCTAAAGAATGATGATGGATTAAACCCAGATCAGTTGACTGGGGGTGAGTGTTTGATTTGCTCTAGCGCTCCGTCCATCATCCCCTTTGGTATCGCTTTGTTCGCCCTAAGTTGGCAGGGTATGCCCAGACGTGGGTCCCTTGCTCACTTTGCCCCTGGATTCAAGATAGCCTGGCTGATGAGGGTTTTGTACCCGAAACCGGTCCCAGGATGCTTGTTTCCGGTCCAGGGAAGACATGGCTTGGCAGTCCGGGCTGGACTGTTCCCATGAGGCACAGGGTCAGACTGATTTGCATATGGCCATGTCTGAACTGGGGTGGTGGAGTGAGTTAAAGAATGATGATGGATTAAACCCAGATCAGTTGACAGGGGGTGAGTGTTTGATTTGCTCTAGCGCTCCGTCCATCATCCCCTTTGGTATCGCTTTGTTCGCCCTAAGTTGGCAGGGTATGCCCAGACGTGGGTCCCTTGCTCACTTTGCCACTGGATTCAAGATAGCCTGGCTGATGAGGGTTTTGAACCCGAAACCGGTCCCAGGATGCTTGTTTCCGGTCCAGGGAAGACATGGCTTGGCAGTTCGGGCTGGACTGTTCCCATGAGGCACAGGGTCAGACTGATTTGCATATGGCCATGTCTGAACTGGGGTGGTGGAGTGAGCTAAAGAATGATGATGGATTAAACCCAGATCAGTTGACTGGGGGTGAGTGTTTGATTTGCTCTAGCGCTCCGTCCATCATCCCCTTTGGTATCGCTTTGTTCGCCCTAAGTTGGCAGGGTATGCCCAGAGGTCCCTTGCTCACTTTGCCACTGGATTCAAGATAGCCTGGCTGATGAGGGTTTTGAACCCGAAACCGGTCCCAGGATGCTTGTTTCCGGTCCAGGGAAGACATGGCTTGGCAGTTCGGGCTGGACTGTTCCCATGAGGCACAGGGTCAGACTGATTTGCATATGGCCATGTCTGAACTGGGGTGGTGGAGTGAGCTAAAGAATGATGATGGATTAAACCCAGATCAGTTGACTTGGGGTGTGTGTTTGATTTGCTCTAGCGCTCCGTCCATCATCCCCTTTGGTATCGCTTTGTTCGCCCTAAGTTGGCAGGGTATGCCCAGACGTGGGTCCCTTGCTCACTTTGCCCCTGGATTCAAGATAGCCTGGCTGATGAGGGTTTTGAACCCGAAACCGGTCCCAGGATGCTTGTTTCCGGTCCAGGGAAGACATGGCTTGGCAGTTCGGGCTGGACTGTTCCCATGAGGCACAGGGTCAGACTGATTTGCATATGGCCATGTCTGAACTGGGGTGGTGGAGTGAGCTAAAGAATGATGATGGATTAAACCCAGATCAGTTGACTGGGGGTGAGTGTTTGATTTGCTCTAGCGCTCCGTCCATCATCCCCTTTGGTATCGCTTTTTTCGCCCTAAGTTGGCAGGGTATGCCCAGACGTGGGTCCCTTGCTCACTTTGCCACTGGATTCAAGATAGCCTGGCTGATGAGGGTTTTGAACCCGAAACCGGTCCCAGGATGCTTGTTTCCGGTCCAGGGAAGACATGGCTTGGCAGTTCGGGCTGGACTGTTCCCAAGAGGCACAGGGTCAGACTGATTTGCATATGGCCATGTCTGAACTGGGGTGGTGGAGTGAGTTAAAGAATGATGATGGATTAATCCCAGATCAGTTGACTGGGGGTGAGTGTTTCATTTGCTCTAGCGCTCCGTCCATCATCCCCTTTGGTATCGCTTTGTTCGCCATAAGTTGGCAGGGTATGCCCAGACGTGGGTCCCTTGCTCACTTTGCCACTGGATTCAAGATAGCCTGGCTGATGAGGGTTTTGAACCCGAAACCGGTCCCAGGATGCTTGTTTCCGGTCCAGGGAAGACATGGCTTGGCAGTTCGGGCTGGACTGTTCCCATGAGGCACAGGGTCAGACTGATTTGCATATGGCCATGTCTGAACTGGGGTGGTGGAGTGAGCTAAAGAATGATGATGGATTAAACCCAGATCAGTTGACTGGGGGTGAGTGTTTGATTTGCTCTAGCGCTCCGTCCATCATCCCCTTTGGTATCGCTTTGTTCGCCCTAAGTTGGCAGGGTATGCCCAGACGTGGGTCCCTTGCTCACTTTGCCACTGGATTCAAGATAGCCTGGCTGATGAGGGTTTTGAACCCGAAACCGGTCCCAGGATGCTTGTTTCTGGTCCAGGGAAGACATGGCTTGGCAGTTCGGGCTGGACTGTTCCCATGAGGCACAGGGTCAGACTGATTTGCATATGGCCATGTCTGAACTGGGGTGGTGGAGTGAGCTAAAGAATGATGATGGATTAAACCCAGATCAGTTGACAGGGGGTGAGTGTTTGATTTGCTCTAGCGCTCCGTCCATCATCCCCTTTGGTATCGCTTTGTTCGCCCTAAGTTGGCAGGGTATGCCCAGACGTGGGTCCCTTGCTCACTTTGCCACTGGATTCAAGATAGCCTGGCTGATGAGGGTTTTGAACCCGAAACCGGTCCCAGGATGCTTGTTTCCGGTCCAGGGAAGACATGGCTTGGCAGTTCGGGCTGGACTGTTCCGATGAGGCACAGGGTCAGACTGATTTGCATATGGCCATGTCTGAACTGGGGTGGTGGAGTGAGCTAAAGAATGATGATGGATTAAACCCAGATCAGTTGACTGGGGGTGAGTGTTTGATTTGCTCTAGCGCTCCGTCCATCATCCCCTTTGGTATCGCTTTGTTCGCCCTAAGTTTGCAGGGTATGCCCAGACGTGGGTCCCTTTTGCCCCTGGATTCAAGATAGCCTGGCTGATGAGGGTTTTGAACCTGAAACCGGTCCCATGATGCTTGTTTCCGGTCCAGGGAAGACATGGCTTGGCAGTTTGGGCTGGACTGTTCCCATGAGGCACAGGGTCAGACTGATTTGCATATGGCCATGTCTGAACTGGGGTGATGGAGTGAGCTAAAGAATGATGATGGATTAAACCCAGATCAGTTGACTGGGGGTGAGTGTTTGATTTGCTCTAGCGCTCCGTCCATCATCCCCTTTGGTATCGCTTTGTTCGCCCTAATTTCCCGGGATTTGCCCAGACGTGGGTCCCTTGCTCACTTTGCCACTGGATTCAAGATAGCCTGGCTGATGAGGGTTTTGATCCCGAAACCGGTCCCAGGATGCTTGTTTTCGGTCCAGGGAAGACATGGCTTGGCAGTTCGGGCTGGACTGTTCCCATGAGGCACAGGGTCAGACCGATTTGCATATGGCCATGTCTGAACTGGGGTGGTGGAGTGAGCTAAAGAATGATGATGGATTAAACCCAGATCAGTTGACTGGGGGTGAGTGTTTGATTTGCTCTAGCGCTCCGTCCATCATCCCCTTTGGTATCGCTTTGTTCGCCCTAAGTTGGCAGGGTATGCCCAGACGTGGGTCCCTTGCTCACTTTGCCACTGGATTCAAGATAGCCTGGCTGATGAGGGTTTTGAACCCGAAACCGGTCCCAGGATGCTTGTTTCCGGTCCAGGGAAGACATGGCTTGGCAGTTCGGGCTGGACTGTTCCCATGAGGCACAGGGTCAGACTGATTTGCATATGGCCATGTCTGAACTGGGGTGGTGGAGTGAGCTAAAGAATGATGATGGATTAAACCCAGATCAGTTGACTGGGGGTGAGTGTTTGATTTGCTCTAGCGCTCCGTCCATCATCCCCTTTGGTATCGCTTTGTTCGCCCTAAGTTGGCAGGGTATGCCCAGACGTGGGTCCCTTGCTCACTTTGCCACTGGATTCAAGATAGCCTGGCTGATGAGGGTTTTGAACCCGAAACCGGTCCCAGGATGCTTGTTTCCGGTCCAGGGAAGACATGGCTTGGCAGTTCGGGCTGGACTGTTCCCATGAGGCACAGGGTCAGACTGATTTGCATATGGCCATGTCTGAACTGGGGTGGTGGAGTGAGCTAAAGAATGATGATGGATTAAACCCAGATCAGTTGACTGGGGGTGAGTGTTTGATTTGCTCTAGCGCTCCGTCCATCATCCCCTTTGGTATCGCTTTGTTCGCCCTAAGTTGGCAGGGTATGCCCAGAGGTCCCTTGCTCACTTTGCCACTGGATTCAAGATAGCCTGGCTGATGAGGGTTTTGAACCCGAAACCGGTCCCAGGATGCTTGTTTCCGGTCCAGGGAAGACATGGCTTGGCAGTTCGGGCTGGACTGTTCCCATGAGGCACAGGGTCAGACTGATTTGCATATGGCCATGTCTGAACTGGGGTGGTGGAGTGAGCTAAAGAATGATGATGGATTAAACCCAGATCAGTTGACTTGGGGTGTGTGTTTGATTTGCTCTAGCGCTCCGTCCATCATCCCCTTTGGTATCGCTTTGTTCGCCCTAAGTTGGCAGGGTATGCCCAGACGTGGGTCCCTTGCTCAATTTGCCACTGGATTCAAGATAGCCTGGCTGATGAGGGTTTTGAACCCGAAACCGGTCCCAGGATGCTTGATTCCGGTCCAGGGAAGACATGGCTTGGCAGTTCGGGCTGGACTGTTCCCATGAGGCACAGGGTCAGACTGATTTGCATATGGCCATGTCTGAACTGGGGTGGTGGAGTGAGCTAAAGAATGATGATGGATTAAACCCAGATCAGTTGACTGGGGGTGAGTGTTTGATTTGCTCTAGCGCTCCGTCCATCATCCCCTTTGGTATCGCTTTGTTCGCCCTAAGTTGGCAGGGTATGCCCAGACGTGGGTCCCTTGCTCACTTTGCCACTGGATTCAAGATAGCCTGGCTGATGAGGGTTTTGAACCCGAAACCGGTCCCAGGATGCTTGTTTCCGGTCCAGGGAAGACATGGCTTGGCAGTTCGGGCTGGACTGTTCCCAAGAGGCACAGGGTCAGACTGATTTGCATATGGCCATGTCTGAACTGGGGTGGTGGAGTGAGTTAATGAATGATGATGGATTAATCCCAGATCAGTTGACTGGGGGTGAGTGTTTCATTTGCTCTAGCGCTCCGTCCATCATCCCCTTTGGTATCGCTTTGTTCGCCTTAAGTTGGCAGGGTATGCCCAGACGTGGGTCCCTTGCTCACTTTGCCACTGGATTCAAGATAGCCTGGCTGATGAGGGTTTTGAACCTGGAACCGGTCCCAGGATGCTTGTTTCCGGTCCAGGGAAGACATGGCTTGGCAGTTCGGGCTGGACTGTTCCCATGAGGCACAGGGTCAGACTGATTTGCATATGGCCATGTCTGAACTGGGGTGGTGGAGTGAGCTAAAGAATGATGATGGATTAAACCCAGATCAGTTGACTGGGGGTGAGTGTTTGATTTGCTCTAGCGCTCCGTCCATCATCCCCTTTGGTATCGCTTTGTTCGCCCTAAGTTGGCAGGGTATGCCCAGACGTGGGTCCCTTGCTCACTTTGCCACTGGATTCAAGATAGCCTGGCTGATGAGGGTTTTGAACCCGAAACCGGTCCCAGGATGCTTGTTTCTGGTCCAGGGAAGACATGGCTTGGCAGTTCGGGCTGGACTGTTCCCATGAGGCACAGGGTCAGACTGATTTGCATATGGCCATGTCTGAACTGGGGTGGTGGAGTGAGCTAAAGAATGATGATGGATTAAACCCAGATCAGTTGACTGGGGGTGAGTGTTTGATTTGCTCTAGCGCTCCGACCATCATCCCCTTTGGTATCGCTTTGTTCGCCCTAAGTTGGCAGGGTATGCCCAGACGTGGGTCCCTTGCTCACTTTGCCACTGGATTCAAGATAGCCTGGCTGATGAGGGTTTTGAACCCGAAACCGGTCCCAGGATGCTTGTTTCCGGTCCAGGGAAGACATGGCTTGGCAGTTCGGGCTGGACTGTTCCCATGAGGCACAGGGTCAGACTGATTTGCATATGGCCATGTCTGAACTGGGGTGGTGGAGTGAGCTAAAGAATGATGATGGATTAAACCCAGATCAGTTGACTGGGGGTGAGTGTTTGATTTGCTCTAGCGCTCCGTCCATCATCCCCTTTGGTATCGCTTTGTTCGCCCTAAGTTTGCAGGGTATGCCCAGACGTGGGTCCCTTTTGCCACTGGATTCAAGATAGCCTGGCTGATGAGGGTTTTGAACCCGAAACCGGTCCCAGGATGCTTGTTTCCGGTCCAGGGAAGACATGGCTTGGCAGTTTGGGCTGGACTGTTCCCATGAGGCACAGGGTCAGACTGATTTGCATATGGCCATGTCTGAACTGGGGTGATGGAGTGAGCTAAAGAATGATGATGGATTAAACCCAGATCAGTTGACTGGGGGTGAGTGTTTGATTTGCTCTAGCGCTCCGTCCATCATCCCCTTTGGTATCGCTTTGTTCGCCCTAATTTGCCGGGTATGCCCAGACGTGGGTCCCTTGCTCACTTTGCCACTGGATTCAAGATAGCCTGGCTGATGAGGGTTTTGATCCCGAAACCGGTCCCAGGATGCTTGTTTTCGGTCCAGGGAAGACATGGCTTGGCAGTTCGGGCTGGACTGTTCCCATGAGGCACAGGGTCAGACCGATTTGCATATGGCCATGTCTGAACTGGGGTGGTGGAGTGAGCTAAAGAATGATGATGGATTAAACCCAGATCAGTTGACTGGGGGTGAGTGTTTGATTTGCTCTAGCGCTCCGTCCATCATCCCCTTTGGTATCGCTTTGTTCGCCCTAAGTTGGCATGGTATGCCCAGACGTGGGTCCCTTGCTCACTTTGCCACTGGATTCAAGATAGCCTGGCTGATGAGGGTTTTGAACCCGAAACCGGTCCCAGGATGCTTGTTTCCGGTCCAGGGAAGACATGGCTTGGCAGTTCGGGCTGGACTGTTCCCATGAGGCACAGGGTCAGACTGATTTGCATATGGCCATGTCTGAACTGGGGTGGTGGAGTGAGCTAAAGAATGATGATGGATTAAACCCAGATCAGTTGACTGGGGGTGAGTGTTTGATTTGCTCTATCGCTCCGTCCATCATCCCCTTTGGTATCGCTTTGTTCGCCCTAAGTTGGCAGGGTATGCCCAGACGTGGGTCCCTTGCTCACTTTGCCACTGGATTCAAGATAGCCTGGCTGATGAGGGTTTTGAACCCGAAACCGGTCCCAGGATGCTTGTTTCCGGTCCAGGGAAGACATGGCTTGGCAGTTCGGGCTGGACTGTTCCCATGAGTCACAGGGTCAGACTGATTTGCATATGGCCATATCTGAACTGGGGTGGTGGAGTGAGCTAAAGAATGATGATGGATTAAACCCAGATCAGTTGACTGGGGGTGAGTGTTTGATTTGCTCTAGCGCTCCGTCCATCATCCCCTTTGGTATCGCTTTGTTCGCCCTAAGTTGGCAGGGTATGCCCAGACGTGGGTCCCTTGCTCACTTTGCCACTGGATTCAAGATAGCCTGGCTGATGAGGGGTTTGAACCCGAAACCGGTCCCAGGATGCTTGTTTCTGGTCCAGGGAAGACATGGCTTGGCAGTTTGGGCTGGACTGTTCCCATGAGGCACAGGGTCAGACTGATTTGCATATGGCCATGTCTGAACTGGGGTGATGGAGTGAGCTAAAGAATGATGATGGATTAAACCCAGATAAGTTGACTGGGGGTGAGTGTTTGATTTGCTCTAGCGCTCCGTCAATCATCCCCTTTGGTATCGCTTTGTTCGCCCTAAGTTGGCAGGGTATGCCCAGACGTGGGTCCCTTGCTCACTTTGCCACTGGATTCAAGATAGCCTGGCTGATGAGGGTTTTGATCCCGAAACCGGTCCCAGGATGCATGTTTTCGGTCCAGGGAAGACATGGCTTGGCAGTTCGGGCTGGACTGTTCCCATGAGGCACAGGGTCAGACCGATTTGCATATGGCCATGTCTGAACTGGGGTGGTGGAGTGAGCTAAAGAATGATGATGGATTAAACCCAGATCATTTGACTGGGGGTGAGTGTTTGATTTGCTCTAGCGCTCCGTCCATCATCCCCTTTGGTATCGCTTTGTTCGCCCTAAGTTGGCAGGGTATGCCCAGACGTGGGTCCCTTGCTCACTTTGCCACTGGATTCAAGATAGCCTGGCTGATGAGGGTTTTGAACCCGAAACCGGTCCCAGGATGCTTGTTTCCGGTCCAGGGAAGACATGGCTTGGCAGTTCGGGCTGGACTGTTCCCATGAGGCACAGGGTCAGACTGATTTGCATATGGCCATGTCTGAACTGGGGTGGTGGAGTGAGCTAAAGAATGACGATGGATTAAACCCAGATCAGTTGACTGGGGGTGAGTGTTTGATTTGCTCTAGCGCTCCGTCCATCATCCCCTTTGGTATCGCTTTGTTCGCCCTAAGTTGGCAGGGTATGCCCAGACGAGGGTCCCTTGCTCACTTTGCCACTGGATTCAAGATAGCCTGGCTGATGAGGGTTTTGAACCCGAAACCGGTCCCAGGATGCTTGTTTCCGGTCCAGGGAAGACATGGCTTGGCAGTTCGGGCTGGACTGTTCCCATGAGGCACAGGGTCAGACAGATTTGCATATGGCCATATCTGAACTGGGGTGGTGGAGTGAGCTAAAGAATGATGATGGATTAAACCCAGATCAGTTGACTGGGGGTGAGTGTTTGATTTGCTCTAGCGCTCCGTCCATCATCCCCTTTGGTATCGCTTTGTTCGCCCTAAGTTGGCAGGGTATGCCCAGACGTGGGTCCGTTGCTCACTTTGCCACTGGATTCAAGATAGCCTGGCTGATGAGGGTTTTGAACCCGAAACCGGTCCCAGGATGCTTGTTTCCGGTCCAGGGAAGACATGGCTTGGCAGTTCGGGCTGGACTGTTCCCATGAGGCACAGGGTCAGACTGATTTGCATATGGCCATGTCTGAACTGGGGTGGTGGAGTGAGCTAAAGAATGATGATGGATTAAACCCAGATCAGTTGACTGGGGGTGAGTGTTTGATTTGCTCTAGCGCTCCGTCCATCATCCCCTTTGGTATCGCTTTGTTCGCCCTAAGTTGGCAGGGTATGCCCAGAGGTCCCTTGCTCACTTTGCCACTGGATTCAAGATAGCCTGGCTGATGAGGGTTTTGAACCCGAAACCGGTCCCAGGATGCTTGTTTCCGGTCCAGGGAAGACATGGCTTGGCAGTTCGGGCTGGACTGTTCCCAAGAGGCACAGGGTCAGACTGATTTGCATATGGCCATGTCTGAACTGGGGTGGTGGAGTGAGTTAAAGAATGATGATGGATTAATCCCAGATCAGTTGACTGGGGGTGAGTGTTTCATTTGCTCTAGCGCTCCGTCCATCATCCCCTTTGGTATCGCTTTGTTCGCCTTAAGTTGGCAGGGTATGCCCAGACGTGGGTCCCTTGCTCACTTTGCCACTGGATTCAAGATAGCCTGGCTGATGAGGGTTTTGAACCTGGAACCGGTCCCAGGATGCTTGTTTCCGGTCCAGGGAAGACATGGCTTGGCAGTTCGGGCTGGACTGTTCCCATGAGGCACAGGGTCAGACTGATTTGCATATGGCCATGTCTGAACTGGGGTGGTGGAGTGAGCTAAAGAATGATGATGGATTAAACCCAGATCAGTTGACTGGGGGTGAGTGTTTGATTTGCTCTAGCGCTCCGTCCATCATCCCCTTTGGTATCGCTTTGTTCGCCCTAAGTTGGCAGGGAATGCCCAGACGTGGGTCCCTTGCTCACTTTGCCACTGGATTCAAGATAGCCTGGCTGATGAGGGTTTTGAACCCGAAACCGGTCCCAGGATGCTTGTTTCTGGTCCAGGGAAGACATGGCTTGGCAGTTCGGGCTGGACTGTTCCCATGAGGCACAGGGTCAGACTGATTTGCATATGGCCATGTCTGAACTGGGGTGGTGGAGTGAGCTAAAGAATGATGATGGATTAAACCCAGATCAGTTGACTGGGGGTGAGTGTTTGATTTGCTCTAGCGCTCCGTCCATCATCCCCTTTGGTATCGCTTTGTTCGCCCTAAGTTGGCAGGGTATGCCCAGACGTGGGTCCCTTGCTCACTTTGCCACTGGATTCAAGATAGCCTGGCTGATGAGTGTTTTGAACCCGAAAACGGTCCCAGGATGCTTGTTTCCGGTCCAGGGAAGACATGGCTTGGCAGTTCGGGCTGGATTGTTCCCATGAGGCACAGGGTCAGACTGATTTGCATATAGCCATGTCTGAACTGGGGTAGTGGAGTGAGCTAAAGAATGATGATGGATTAAACCCAGATCAGTTGACTGGGGGTGAGTGTTTGATTTGCTCTAGCGCTCCGTCCATCATCCCCTTTGGTATCGCTTTGTTCGCCCTAAGTTGGCAGGGTATCCCCAGACGTGGGTCCCTTGCTCACTTTGCCCCTGGATTCAAGATAGCCTGGCTGATGAGGGTTTTGAACCCGAAACCGGTCCCAGGATGCTTGTTTCCGGTCCAGGGAAGACATGGCTTGGCAGTTCGGGCTGGACTGTTCCCATGAGGCACAGGGTCAGACTGATTTGCAAATGGCCATGTCTGAACTGGGGTGGTGGAGTGAGCTAAAGAATGATGATGGATTAAACCCAGATCAGGTGACTGGGGGTGAGTGTTTGATTTGCTCGAGCGCTCCGTCCATCATCCCCTTTGGTATCGCTTTGTTCGCCCTAAGTTGGCAGGGTATGCCCAGACGTGGGTCCCTTGCTCACTTTGCCACTGGATTCAAGATAGCCTAGCTGATGAGGGTTTTGTACCCGAAACCGGTCCCAGGATGCTTGTTTCCGGTCCAGGGAAGACATGGCTTGGCAGTTCGGGCTGGACTGTTCCCATGAGGCACAGGGTCAGACTGATTTGCATATGGCCATGTCTGAACTGGGGTGGTGGAGTGAGCTAAAGAATGATGATGGATTAAACCCAGATTAGTTGACAGGGGGTGAGTGTTTGATTTGCTCTAGCGCTCCGTCCATCATCCCCTTTAGTATCGCTTTGTTCGCCCTAAGTTGGCAGTGTATGCCCAGACGTGGGTCCCTTGCTCACTTTGCCACTGGATTCAAGATAGCCTGGCTGATGAGGGTTTTGAACCCGAAACCGGTCCCAGGATGCTTGTTTCCGGTCCAGGGAAGACATGGCTTGGCAGTTCGGGCTGGACTGTTCCCATGAGGCACAGGGTCAGACTGATTTGCATATGGCCATGTCTGAACTGGGGTGATGGAGTGAACTAAAGAATGATGATGGATTAAACCCAGATCAGTTGACTGGGGGCGAGTGTTTGATTTGCTCTAGCGCTCCGTCCATCATCCCCTTTGGTATCGCTTTGTTCGCCCTAATTTGCCGGGTATGCCCAGACGTGGGTCCCTTGCTCACTTTGCCACTGGATTCAAGATAGCCTGGCTGATGAGGGTTTTGATCCCGAAACCGGTCCCAGGATGCTTGTTTTCGGTCCAGGGAAGACATGGCTTGGCAGTTCGGGCTGGACTGTTCCCATGAGGCACAGGGTCAGACCGATTTGCATATGGCCATGTCTGAACTGGGGTGGTGGAGTGAGCTAAAGAATGATGATGGATTAAACCCAGATCAGTTGACTGGGGGTGAGTGTTTGATTTGCTCTAGAGCTCCGTCCATCATCCCCTTTGGTATCGCTTTGTTCGCCCTAAGTTGGCAGGGTATGCCCAGACGTGGGTCCCTTGCTCACTTTGCCACTGGATTCAAGATAGCCTGGCTGATGAGGGTTTTGAACCCGAAACCGGTCCTAGGATGCTTGTTTCCGGTCCAGGGAAGACATGGCTTGGCAGTTCGGGCTGGACTGTTCCCATGAGGCACAGGGTCAGACTGATTTGCATATGGCCATGTCTGAACTGGGGTGGTGGAGTGAGCTAAAGAATGATGATGGATTAAACCCAGATCAGTTGACTGGGGATGAGTGTTTGATTTGCTCTAGCGCTCCGTCCATCATCCCCTTTGGTATCGCTTTGTTCGCCCTAAGTTGGCTGGGTATGCCCAGACGTGGGTCTCTTGCTCACTTTGCCACTGGATTCAAGATAGCCTGGCTGATGAGGGTTTTGAACACGAAACCGGTCCCAGGATGCTTGTTTCCGGTCCAGGGAAGACATGGCTTGGCAGTTCGGGCTGGACTGTTCCCATGAGGCACAGGGTCAGACTGATTTGCATATGGCCATGTCTGAACTGGGGTGGTGGAGTGAGCTAAAGAATGATGATGTATTAAACCCAGATCAGTTGACTGGGGGTGAGTGTTTGATTTGCTCTAGCGCTCCGTCCATCATCCCCTTTGGTATCGCTTTGTTCGCCCTAAGTTGGAAGGGTATGCCCAAACGTGGGTCCCTTGCTCACTTTGCCACTGGATTCAAGATAGCCTGGCTGATGGGTTTTGAACCCGAAACCAGTCCCAGGATGCTTGTTTCCGGTCCAGGGAAGACATGGCTTGGCAGTTCGGGCTGGACTGTTCCCATGAGGCACAGGGTCAGACTGATTTGCATATGGCCATGTCTGAACTGGGGTGGTGGAGTGAGCTAAAGAATGATGATGTATTAAACCCAGATCAGTTGACTGGGGGTGAGTGTTTGATTTGCTCTAGCGCTCCGTCCATCATCCCCTTTGGTATCGCTTTGTTCGCCCTAAGTTGGCAGGGTATGCCCAAACGTGGGTCCCTTGCTCACTTTGCCACTGGATTCAAGATAGCCTGGCTGATGAGGGTTTTGAACCCGAAACCGGTCCCAGGATGCTTGTTTCCGGTCCAGGGAAGACATGGCTTGGCAGTTCGGACTGGACTGTTCTCATGAGGCACAGGGTCAGACTGATTTGCAGATGGCCATGTCTGAACTGGGGTGGTGGAGTGAGCTAAAGAATGATGATGGATTAAACCCAGATCAGTTGACTGGGGGTGAGTGTTTGATTTGCTCTAGCGCTCCGTCCATCATCCCCTTTGGTATCGCTTTGTTCGCCCTAAGTTGGCAGGGTATGCCCAGACGTGGGTCCCTTGCTCACTTTGCCACTGGATTCAAGATAGCCTAGCTGATCAGGGTTTTGAACCCGAAACCGGTCCCAGGATGCTTGTTTCCGGTCCAGGGAAGACATGGCTTGGCAGTTCGGGCTGGACTGTTCCCATGAGGCACAGGGTCAGACTGATTTGCATATGGCCATGTCTGAACTGGGGTGGTGGAGTGAGCTAAAGAATGATGATGTATTAAACCCAGATCAGTTGACTGGGGGTGAGTGTTTGATTTGCTCTAGCGCTCCGTCCATCATCCCCTTTGGTATCGCTTTGTTCGCCCTAAGTTGGCAGGGTATGCCCAGACGTGGGTCCCTTGCTCACTTTGCCACTGGATTCAAGATAGCCTGGCTGATGAGGGTTTTGAACCCGAAACCGGTCCCAGGATGCTTGTTTCCGTTCCAGGGAAGACATGGCTTAGCAGTTCGGGCTGGACTGTTCCCATGAGGCACAGGGTCAGACTGATTTGCATATGGCCATGTCTGAACTGGGGTGGTGGAGTGAGCTAAAGAATGATGATGGATTAAATCCAGATCAGTTGACTGGGGGTGAGTGTTTGATTTGCTCTAGAGCTCCGTCCATCATCCCCTTTGGTATCGCTTTGTTCGCCCTAAGTTGGCAGGGTATGCCCAGACGTGGGTCCCTTGCTCACTTTGCCACTGGATTCAAGATAGCCTGGCTGATGAGGGTTTTGAACCCGAAACCGGTCCCAGGATGCTTGTTTCTGGTCCAGGGAAGACATGGCTTGGCAGTTCGGGCTGGACTGTTCCCATGAGGCACAGGGTCAGACTGATTTGCATATGGCCATGTCTGAACTGGGGTGGTGGAGTAAGCTAAAGAATGATGATGGATTAAACCCAGATCAGTTGACTGGGGGTGAGTGTTTGATTTGCTCTAGCGCTCCGTCCATCATCCCCTTTGGTATCGCTTTGTTCGCCCTAAGTTGGCAGGGAATGCCCAGACGTGGGTCCCTTGCTCACTTTGCCACTGGATTCAAGATAGCCTGGCTGCTGAGGGTTTTGAACCCGAAACCGGACCCAGGATGCTTGTTTCCGGTCCAGGGAAGACATGGCTTGGCAGTTCGGGCTGGACTGTTCCCATGAGGCACAGGGTCAGACTGATTTGCATATGGCCATGTCTGAACTGGGGTGGTGGAGTGAGCTAAAGAATGATGATGGATTAAACCCAGATCAGTTGACTGGGGGTGAGTGTTTGATTTGCTCTAGCGCTCCGTCCATCATCCCCTTTGGTATCGCTTTGTTCGCCCTAAGTTGGCAGGGTATGCCCAGACGTGGGTCCCTTGCTCACTTTGCCACTGGATTCAAGATAGCCTAGCTGATCAGGGTTTTGAACCCGAAACCGGTCCCAGGATGCTTGTTTCCGGTCCAGGGAAGACATGGCTTGGCAGTTCGGGCTGGACTGTTCTCATGAGGCACAGGGTCAGACTGATTTGCATATGGCCATGTCTGAACTGGGGTGGTGGAGTGAGCTAAAGAATGATGATGTATTAAACCCAGATCAGTTGACTGGGGGTGAGTGTTTGATTTGCTCTAGCGCTCCGTCCATCATCCCCTTTGGTATCGCTTTGTTCGCCCTAAGTTGGCAGGGTATGCCCAGACGTGGGTCCCTTGCTCACTTTGCCACTGGATTCAAGATAGCCTGGCTGATGAGGGTTTTGAACCCGAAACCGGTCCCAGGATGCTTGTTTCCGGTCCAGGGAAGACATGGCTTGACAGTTCGGGCTGGACTGTTCCCATGAGGCACAGGGTCAGACTGATTTGCATATGGCCATGTCTGAACTGGGGTGGTGGAGTGAGCTAAAGAATGATGATGGATTAAACCCAGATCAGTTGACTGGGGGCGAGTGTTTGATTTGCTCTAGCGCTCCGTCCATCATCCCCTTTGGTATCGCTTTGTTCGCCCTAATTTGCCGGGTATGCCCAGACGTGGGTCCCTTGCTCACTTTGCCACTGGATCCAAGATAGCCTGGCTGATGAGGGTTTTGAACCCGAAACCGGTCCCAGGATGCTTGTTTCCGGTCCAGGGAAGACATGGCTTGGCAGTTCGGGCTGGACTGTTCCCATGAGGCACAGGGTCAGACTGATTTGCATATGGCCATGTCTGAACTGGGGTGGTGGAGTGAGCTAAAGAATGATGATGGATTAAACCCAGATCAGTTGACTGGGGGTGAGTGTTTGATTTGCTCTAGCGCTCCGTCCATCATCCCCTTTGGTATCGCTTTGTTCGCCCTAAGTTGGCAGGGTATGCCCAGACGTGGGTCCCTTGCTCACTTTGCCACTGGATTCAAGATAGCCTGGCTGATGAGGGTTTTGAACCCGAAACCGGTCCCAGGATGCTTGTTTCCGGTCCAGGGAAGACATGGCTTGGCAGTTCGGGCTGGACTGTTCCCATGAGGCACAGGGTCAGACTGATTTGCATATGGCCATGTCTGAACTGGGGTGGTGGAGTGAGCTAAAGAATGATGATGGATTAAACCCAGATCAGTTGACTGGGGGTGAGTGTTTGATTTGCTCTAGCGCTCCGTCCATCATCCCCTTTGGTATCGCTTTGTTCGCCCTAAGTTGGCAGGGTATGCCCAGACGTGGGTCCCTTGCTCACTTTGCCACTGGATTCAAGATAGCCTGGCTGATGAGGGTTTTGAACCCGAAACCGGTCCCAGGATGCTTGTTTCCGGTCCAGGGAAGACATGGCTTGGCAGTTCGGTCTGGACTGTTCCCATGAGGCACAGGGTCAGACTGATTTGCATATGGCCATATCTGAACTGGGGTGGTGGAGGGAGCTAAAGAATGATGATGGATTAAACCCAGATCAGTTGACTGGGGGTGAGTGTTTGATTTGCTCTAGCGCTCCGTCCATCATCCCCTTTGGTATCGCTTTGTTCGCCCTAAGTTGGCAGGGTATGCCCAGACGTGGGTCCCTTGCTCACTTTGCCACTGGATTCAAGATAGCCTGGCTGATGAGGGTTTTGAACCCGAAACCGGTCCCAGGATGCTTGTTTCTGGTCCAGGGAAGACATGGCTTGGCAGTTCGGGCTGGACTGTTCCCATGAGGCACAGGGTCAGACTGATTTGCATATGGCCATGTCTGAACTGGGGTGGTGGAGTGAGCTAAAGAATGATGATGTATTAAACCCAGATCAGTTGACTGGGGGTGAGTGTTTGATTTGCTCTAGCGCTCCGTCCATCATCCCCTTTGGTATCGCTTTGTTCGCCCTAAGTTGGCAGGGTATGCCCAAACGTGGGTCCCTTGCTCACTTTGCCACTGGATTCAAGATAGCCTGGCTGATGAGGGTTTTGAACCCGAAACCGGTCCCAGGATGCTTGTTTCCGGTCCAGGGAAGACATGGCTTGGCAGTTCGGACTGGACTGTTCTCATGAGGCACAGGGTCAGACTGATTTGCATATGGCCATGTCTGAACTGGGGTGGTGGAGTGAGCTAAAGAATGATGATGGATTAAACCCAGATCAGTTGACTGGGGGTGAGTGTTTGATTTGCTCTAGCGCTCCGTCCATCATCCCCTTTGGTATCGCTTTGTTCGCCCTAAGTTGGCAGGGTATGCCCAGACGTGGGTCCCTTGCTCACTTTGCCACTGGATTCAAGATAGCCTAGCTGATCAGGGTTTTGAACCCGAAACCGGTCCCAGGATGCTTGTTTCCGGTCCAGGGAAGACATGGCTTGGCAGTTCGGGCTGGACTGTTCCCATGAGGCACAGGGTCAGACTGATTTGCATATGGCCATGTCTGAACTGGGGTGGTGGAGTGAGCTAAAGAATGATGATGTATTAAACCCAGATCAGTTGACTGGGGGTGAGTGTTTGATTTGCTCTAGCGCTCCGTCCATCATCCCCTTTGGTATCGCTTTGTTCGCCCTAAGTTGGCAGGGTATGCCCAGACGTGGGTCCCTTGCTCACTTTGCCACTGGATTCAAGATAGCCTGGCTGATGAGGGTTTTGAACCCGAAACCGGTCCCAGGATGCTTGTTTCCGGTCCAGGGAAGACATGGCTTAGCAGTTCGGGCTGGACTGTTCCCATGAGGCACAGGGTCAGACTGATTTGCATATGGCCATGTCTGAACTGGGGTGGTGGAGTGAGCTAAAGAATGATGATGGATTAAACCCAGATCAGTTGACTGGGGGTGAGTGTTTGATTTGCTCTAGCGCTCCGTCCATCATCCCCTTTGGTATCGCTTTGTTCGCCCTAAGTTGGCAGGGTATGCCCAGACGTGGGTCCCTTGCTCACTTTGCCACTGGATTCAAGATAGCCTGGCTGATGAGGGTTTTGAACCCGAAACCGGTCCCAGGATGCTTGTTTCTGGTCCAGGGAAGACATGGCTTGGCAGTTCGGGCTGGACTGTTCCCATGAGGCACAGGGTCAGACTGATTTGCATATGGCCATGTCTGAACTGGGGTGGTGGAGTAAGCTAAAGAATGATGATGGATTAAACCCAGATCAGTTGACTGGGGGTGAGTGTTTGATTTGCTCTAGCGCTCCGTCCATCATCCCCTTTGGTATCGCTTTGTTCGCCCTAAGTTGGCAGGGAATGCCCAGACGTGGGTCCCTTGCTCACTTTGCCACTGGATTCAAGATAGCCTGGCTGCTGAGGGTTTTGAACCCGAAACCGGACCCAGGATGCTTGTTTCCGGTCCAGGGAAGACATGGCTTGGCAGTTCGGGCTGGACTGTTCCCATGAGGCACAGGGTCAGACTGATTTGCATATGGCCATGTCTGAACTGGGGTGGTGGAGTGAGCTAAAGAATGATGATGGATTAAACCCAGATCAGTTGACTGGGGGTGAGTGTTTGATTTGCTCTAGCGCTCCGTCCATCATCCCCTTTGGTATCGCTTTGTTCACCCTAAGTTGGCAGGGTATGCCCAGACGTGGGTCCCTTGCTCACTTTGCCACTGGATTCAAGATAGCCTGGCTGCTGAGGGTTTTGAACCCGAAACCGGTCCCAGGATGCTTGTTTCCGGTCCAGGGAAGACATGGCTTGGCAGTTCGGGCTGGACTGTTCCCATGAGGCACAGGGTCAGACTGATTTGCATATGGCCATGTCTGAACTGGGGTGGTGGAGTGAGCTAAAGAATGATGATGGATTAAACCCAGATCAGTTGACTGGGGGTGAGTGTTTGATTTGCTCTAGCGCTCCGTCCATCATCCCCTTTGGTATCGCTTTGTTCGCCCTAAGTTGGCAGGGTATGCCCAGACGTGGGTCCCTTGCTCACTTTGCCACTGGATCCAAGATAGCCTGGCTGCTGAGGGTTTTGAACCCGAAACCGGACCCAGGATGCTTGTTACCGGTCCAGGGAAGACATGGCTTGGCAGTTCGGGCTGGACTGTTCCCATGAGGCACAGGGTCAGACTGATTTGCATATGGCCATGTCTGAACTGGGGTGGTGGAGTGAGCTAAAGAATGATGATGGATTAAACCCAGATCAGTTGACTGGGGGTGAGTGTTTGATTTGCTCTAGCACTCCGTCCATCATCCCCTTTGGTATCGCTTTGTTCGCCCTAAGTTGGCAGGGTATGCCCAGACGTGGGTCCCTTGCTCACTTTGCCACTGGATCCAAGATAGCCTGGCTGATGAGGGTTTTGAACCCGAAACCGGTCCCAGGATGCTTGTTTCCGGTCCAGGGAAGACATGGCTTGGCAGTTCGGGCTGGACTGTTCCCATGAGGCACAGGGTCAGACTGATTTGCATATGGCCATGTCTGAACTGGGGTGGTGGAGTGAGCTAAAGAATGATGATGGATTAAACCCAGATCAGTTGACTGGGGGTGAGTGTTTGATTTGCTCTAGCGCTCCGTCCATCATCCCCTTTGGTATCGCTTTGTTCGCCCTAAGTTGGCAGGGTATGCCCAGACGTGGGTCCCTTGATCACTTTGCCACTGGATTCAAGATAGCCTGGCTGATGAGGGTTTTGAACCCGAAACCGGTCCCAGGATGCTTGTTTCCGGTCCAGGGAAGACATGGCTTGGCAGTTCGGGCTGGACTGTTCCCATGAGGCACAGGGTCAGACTGATTTGCATATGGCCATGTCTGAACTGGGGTGGTGGAGTGAGCTAAAGAATGATGATGGATTAAACCCAGATCAGTTGACTGGGGGTGAGTGTTTGATTTGCTCTAGCGCTCCGTCCATCATCCCCTTTGGTATCGCTTTGTTCGCCCTAAGTTGGCAGGGTATGCCCAGACGTGGGTCCCTTGCTCACTTTGCCACTGGATTCAAGATAGCCTGGCTGATGAGGGTTTTGAACCCGAAACCGGTCCCAGGATGCTTGTTTCCGGTCCAGGGAAGACATGGCTTGGCAGTTCGGGCTGGACTGTTCCCATGAGGCACAGTGTCAGACTGATTTGCATATGGCCATGTCTGAACTGGGGTGGTGGAGTGAGCTAAAGAATGATGATGTATTAAACCCAGATCAGTTGACTGGGGGTGAGTGTTTGATTTGCTCTAGCGCTCCGTCCATCATCCCCTTTGGTATCGCTTTGTTCGCCCTAAGTTGGCAGGGTATGCCCAGACTTGGGTCCCTTGCTCACTTTGCCACTGGATTCAAGATAGCCTGGCTGATGAGGGTTTTGAACCCGAAACCGGTCCCAGGATGCTTGTTTCCGGTCCAGGGAAGACATGGCTTGGCAGTTCGGGCTGGACTGTTCCCATGAGGCACAGGGTCAGACTGATTTGCATATGGCCATGAATGAACTGGGATGGTGGAGTGAGCTAAAGAATGATGATGGATTAAACCCAGATCAGTTGACTGGGGGTGAGTGTTTGATTTGCTCTAGCGCTTCGTCCATCATCCCCTTTGGTATCGCTCAAGAAATCCTTTAGCACGTTGCGGCTCGGGCCGGCAGCGGTGATCCTTACTCACATCCTCAGTTACGATGACGGCTCGGGCCACAAACAGCAATACAGCAGCGTGGATGATGTTTCACGCTGCGGGGGCAATGCGATCATGGGGCACCTCGTAAACAGTACCACAGACCACACGGCAGTCTCAGGCGTGCAAGAGCACCACGCACACAGCGTCGCTGAGACACAGTCCTCAGTTTCAAGTGCCCCGTTAGCATGTTGTGGCTCGGGCCGGCGGTGGCGATCTTTACTCACAGCCTCAGTTACGATGACGGCTCGGGCCACAAACAGCAATACAGCAGCGTGGATGATGTTTCCCGCTGTGGGGGCAATGCGATCACGGGGCACCTCGTAAACAGTACCACGGACCACACAGCAGTCTCAGGCGTGCAAGAGCACCACGCACACAGCGTCGCTGAGACACGGTTCTTCGTTTCACACAGTCCTTTGGCACGTTGCGGCTCGGGCCGGCGGCGTTGATTCTTCCTCACAGCCTCAGGTACGATGACGGCTCGGGCCACAACAGCAAGGCAGCAGCGTGGACGATGTTTCACGCTGCGGGGGCAGTGCGATCACGGGGCACCTCGTGCAAGAGCACCACGCACACAGCATCGCTGAGACACGGTTGGAAACTTTTGTGTTCTGAGTTTCCACAACAGGGGACCAGCTCTCCTCAGGCCCTTGGAGACATGCTACTTCAGGACACAGCACACAGCAAAGTCCTCACAAGCAGGGGGACACAGCACACAGCAAAGTCCCTTGTGTAGGAGAGTAGGATCTGCTTCACATGGGTACCCCCACTTTTTGCTGATGCTTCACTGTTTTTCGACCTTAGTCTGGCTGGGGCCCTGCTAATCAAAACCCCAGCCTAGCTGCTTCCTCTTTAAAATGGTTTCCATGTGCCTTAGGCACATCTCTGATTGGAATCTGGAGTGCCCTTATAAGTCCCTAGTATATGGTATACTATGTACCCAGGGTATAGGTACCTCAGAGGCCTACCAGGGGCTGCAGCATGTATTGTGCCACCCCTGGAAGGCCATCCAAAATGACACCACAGGTCTGCTACTGCAGCCTGGGTAAGGTGGTGCATGCACCCCTTACTGTGATATAGGCTACCTATATCACTACATACATACACACATATAAACCTATAAGTCACTCCTATGGCAGGCCTTATCAATCCTGAAGGCAGAGTGCGTGGTTCCTATGTGAGAGGGTGCCCTGCATGAGCTGGACCATCTGCAGCATTCGGAGACCCTTCTCTGATGCTGTTTGTAGTGCAGCCCGACCATATACTCTTAAGCGCAGTATAACCTCGCGTTAAATGCTAACTTTGGGATGGCTGCACGGAAACATGTCGTGTTTGGTGTCAAACATCTTGGAATACTACCCCCCGCCAGTTCTGGTGGCGGGGGTAGCATTCCACCCTTCTAGAGGGAGAGACATGTACACACCGGTATACCCGGTACTGACTTTCCAGAGCCCTGGCATCACAAAATGGATGCCGCTGCCACAGACACGAGTCTGGCCTCCTGCTGCTGACCGAAACTCCAGCAGGGGAGGCCTGGACAATAGGTTTCCTGTCCCAGGGAGGTGTAACCACCTCCCCAGACAGGATAGTGTGTATTGGGGCTGGGCGGGAGCACTCTCTGGTGCTTTGAAGTCCTGCACTGGGGGCACATTTGGTGTCCCTGTGCATACCCCAGTTCAAACCGGCTCAGGGGCTTCCAGCCCCTGCTCTGGCGCGAAACTGGACAAAGGGAAAGGGGTGTAACCACCCCTCTGCCCTGACCCTCCCATAGGTGGGGCCACAGAGTATGTCCAACCCCCTACCTTAGTATAAGTATGGGACCCCAGTCCTTAGGACTTTAGATTTACCTGGACGAAACTCTGACACAGAATCCTGGACCTTCGACGCTCTACTTTAAGATTAGAGGACTGAAGAATCTCCCTTGGGGTCAAGGAGTGACTCCCCTGCTTGGCAGGCACCAAAGAAGCAATTGTCCGGTCTGCATTGCTGAAGCTCCCGCCAGACGCCGAAGTCTTTGCATCACCAGAGGTGGATTTCCAGACTTCCCCGAGGCTGCCCTGAGTCCCCAGCAAAGCTGAGGCCCGTAGCTGTCGTGGGTAATGTGGAACCGTGACCCCTGGACACCGATCGCATTTGCAAGTGCATCCTCTTCTGGGTCTCCCACGAAGTCGTGCTTTGGGCTCCGAGTAGCCCCAGCCTCCAGCACCAACTGCACCAAAGATCACTGGCCTCCACTCCACGAGTGTCCTGTGAGCCAGCTCCACGTGCATCGACTCGAGGCTCCTTCGCGGTCGCTAGTCCGTTGGCTAGTAGACCCTCCCGAAGGCCAATCTTCTTCTGCTTGGGCTCCCTGGTTGCTCCAGGTGTGCCCTGACTTACCCTTGCTGGGTGAGTCCCACAGACCTTGCTGGTCTGCAACATCGTCCTTCTTCTATTTCCACAAGACTTGCCGTTGCCAAGGCTTGTTGGGTCCAATCCGGTCGCCGATACCCCTGCAATCGACAGACGTCGTGGGACAGCTCAAATCCAGCTCCTGGTTGTTGTCGACGCCTCCTGGACCTCGTGGCTGAAGAGTCAAGATGACTGTCAACCTACCTGAAGCACTCGACATCGGTGGGCATCTGCTCATCGCCTTCCTGGTCACTGGCTAGTGACCCAGACTCTGTCCCCTCTGCTTTAAGGTTCTTCAGATCTTCGATCCACCTTTGGATCCACCCGAACACTTTCGACTTGGCCGCCAGCAGCACTTTGCAGCAGATCGCCATTGAAAGCGACGACGAAACCCGACCCCAAAAGACACCTATGCACCCGGCTCCCCTGGGTGAGGTAACTCGAGTACTCCGGTGCTCCCGTGGGTATTGACACTAGAACAGCCTAGTTCTCAAAGGGTTTGCTCCAAGTCCTCCTCTAAGTGTCCCTTTTCTTTTAAATTCAAACCGCGACTTTCCCCATAGAAGTTAACGGCGATTCGCGGCTGTGTTCATACACTGCACGCGTCCCCCGTGGGTCCCCTGTGTCACTACCTTGGGTGGTTCCTTGTGGTCCAAGCACTTCTACAGGCTCTAGGCCTTGTGTCTAGCTCAGTCGTGGTTCTTATACCACTTTATTGGTATATGGTTTGGTACGCCCCTAGAGCTCAAACGTGTATTTGTGCTATTACTGTAGATAACTAACTTATAATTTATGTACTTCGAACTCTAGCCTCATAAAGAGACTAGAGGGGTGTGTTTAGCAATAAATACATATATTTTGAATATATACCTGGTGTGGTCCTCTTTCATTTGGTCACTCAAGAGATTATAGACTGGTAAAACAAGCTGCTTTACATTCCTTCAAGACTTAGCCTGAAGGCTGCTCTCCATAGCTACCACTAGGATAGCTTTCAATAAAGGTTGTCTTTAACCTATCTCCAATAGGGGGTTGTTTGGACTGGTGCAAGGTGCCCACTATAATTAGTGGACAGCATATGCCAGGCCAACTTCTCACATTGGTGTGCAGCGTGTGGGATTCTAGCTTGCTATTGTTTTACCAGATAATCTCAATTGAACTGATCAACTGAAAACCACTAAGGGTACCTAAGGTACATATAAATCAAGCTTAGTAATACAGTAAGTTCTACTGAACTTAGAGTTGTGTGTTAAGGGATAGCACACCCTTTCTACAACTCAAGAGAGTTTAGTAGGCCACACTAGAGTAGGTAGTGCATACACCACACCTCACTAGTAATGTCTTCAAAGCCAGGACCCAGTGAGTCCTCGCCAGAAGCCAGTGGGCTTCTTCCCTCCAAGTATGATAAACTCCCATTCTTGGAATTGAGAGCATTATGCAATACTAGGAAGTTGAAGGCAGGCAAAAGTGCCAGCACCCAACACCTCAGGGAGGTGTTACTAGCTGATTATCTCAGCAGACCCATAGGGTCTGAAGGGGTAGGCAAAGAGGGTGGGGCAGAAGATGAGGAGGGGGCCAGGGGTGAAGAAACCCAGGCCCCCCCCTCTGAAACTGGCCAGGAAGGTGAAAATGCCCTTGTCCTGGAGAACCCAATTCCTCCTGTGGAGGAGGAGGAGGAGGAGGAGGATCAGACTGACCTCCCCTTTGTCCCCCCAGGAAGAGTTCTGAGTGTGCCCAGAAGGTCTAGGTCTCCTTCTCAGGAGTCTAACCACTCTGACACCTCAATAGGGACCTCTGTCTCCTCTCATGGGAGGGAATCCTCTCATGAGAGGAGGAAGAGACTGATTCAGTATGAGCAAGCCCAGCTTGAACTCAGAAAACAGCAATTGACTATAGACAGGGAGTCCCTAGATCTCTATAGAGAGAGACAAAAGTTGGGACTACAGTCCCATGGTGGCAGCAGTTTCCCCAAAGATAGGGAAAGGTCTTATGACCATAGAAACCTGAGCAAGATTGTCCCTCCCTACCAGAGTGGGGATGACATCCACAAATGGATAACTGCTCTAGAGAGGGCCTGTAAAGTACAGAGGGTCCCTCAGGAGCAGTGGGCAGCAATCTTGTGACTCTCCTTTGCAGACAAAGGTAGAGACAAGCTCCTCACTGTTAGAGAGGAGGATGCTGATAATTACAAAGTCTTGAAGAGTGCTCTAATTGATGGGTTTGGCCTAACCACTGAACAATACAGGTTAAAGTTCAGGGATACCCAAAAAGCACAGACTCAAGACTGGGTGGACTTTGTTGATTGTTCTGCCAAGGCTCTGGAAGGTTGGTTATTGGGCAGTAAGGTATGTGACTTCACAGGATTGTACAATCTTATCATGAGTGAGCAGATCCTTAACAATTGTCAAAATCAGCTGTTGCATCAGCACCCGGTGGACTCTGATCTGACCTCTCCCCAAGAATTGGGAAAGAAGGCAGACAAATGGGTCAGAACCAGGGTGAGGCAGAAGGTACAGAACCAAGGTGGTGACCCTAAGAAGCAAGATTCGAAAACCTCTGATAAGGGTGGGGAGAAGGGTAAAGATCAAAAGTCTTCACAAGGCCCCCAAAAATCTTCTTCAGGTGGGGATTCACAGGCTAACAAAGGGAAAGGCCAAAGGAAACCATGGTGCAAGGTCTGTAAGCAAAAGACCCACTGGACCAGTGATTGCACCAAGTCCAAAGACTCTACTCCAGCCCCCACCAATGCCCCTAAGGCACCTGCTCCCCCTAGTGCAGTTACAGTTGGTGGTGGGACTACACAAGCCAATGGTTTAGTAGGGTTGACCCTGGGTAAGGAGATGAGCTCTGACCTAGTCAGAGAACTCACTCAGGCTGTCCTAGTCTGTGATGGAGGCATGGATATGACCTCCTCTGTGAGTCCCAGTAATCTGGGCAAGTACAGGCAACAGCCCTTAATCAATGGAAAAGAGGCTTTGGCATTTAGGGACACAGGGGCAAGTGTCACCATGGTGACACAAGACCTTGTGAATCCTGGGCAGATTATACTTGGTGAAATGTACCAAGTGACCAATGCTAGCAACGTCAGAACAGACCATACTCTGGCAGTTGTTAACTTCTCCTGGGGAGGGGTAACTGGCCTTAAGAAGGTTGTGGTAAGTGCAGACCTACCCGTTGAATGCTTGCTTGGCAATGACTTAGAAACTTCAGCTTGGGCAGAAGTGGAGCTCAGGACCCATGCAGAAATGCTGGGCATCCCTGCAGATGTGTTTGCTGTGACCAGGTCACAAGCCAAAATGTCTAACACTGAACAGGCCTTGGATTCTGGAATAATGGACCAAGTGCCCTCCAAGAAGAGGAGTAGTAGGGTAAAGGCAGTGCCTTCCCCCTTGGCTCAGAAGGAAGATCAGTCTCTTGAGGGGGATGATCTCAGTCCTGAGGAAGGAACTGTCCCAGAGGAGCTTGAGCCTGACCAGGTTGAGTTCTTGGGGACAGGGGGCCCTTCCAGGGCAGATCTGAGCCAGGAGCAGCAGAGCTGCCCTCTCTTGAACCCCTCAGACAGCAAGCTGCTGCTGAGGCTGCTGGGAAAGCTAGTGGTCCCCATACTGTGTATTGGGATGATGGACTCTTGTACTCAGAGTGTAGAGACCCCAAGCCTGGTGCCACCAGGAGGTTGGTTATACCTCTGAAGTTCAGGGGCTTCCTATTGACCCTAGCCCATGACATTCCCTTAGCAGGTCACCTGGGCCAGAACAAGACTTGGGACAGAATTGTCCCTCACTTTCACTGGCCCCACATGTCTGAAGACACCAAGGAGTTTTGTCGCTCCTGTGTAACCTGCCAGGCCAGTGGCAAGGCAGGTGGCACTACAAAGGCCCCCTGATACCACTACCTGTGGTGTGGGTTCCCTTTGAAAGGGTGGGGATTGACATTGTTGGTCCCATGGATCCCCAAACAGCATCTGGGCACAGGTTTATCCTGGTGGTAGTGGATCATGCCACCAGGTACCCAGAGGCTATTCCCCTTAGGACCACTACAGCACCTGTGGTGGCAAGAGCCCTCCTGGGAATTTTCTCAAGAGTGGGCTTCCCTAAGGAGGTTGTATTAGACAGGGGTGCTAACTTTATGTCTGGATACTTAAAGGCAATGTGGAAGGAGTGTGGAGTGACTTACAAGTTCACCACACCCTATCACCCACAATGCAATGGTTTAGTTGAGAGATTCAACAAAACCTTGAAGGGCATGATTAAAGGGCTCCCAGAAAAGCTTAGGCGAAGATGGGACATACTCTTGCCCTGCCTTTTATTTGCATACAGGGAGGTGCCTCAAAAGGGGGTTGGCTACAGCCCTTTTGAACTTTTGTTTGGTCACCCTGTCAGGGGTCCATTGTGCTTGGTGAAGGAAGGGTGGGAGTTACCTCTCAAGCCCCCAAAGCATGTACTTGGTCTCCGCTCCCGGATGGCTGAGTATATGAAAAAGGCAACTAAAAACCTTGAGCCTAGCCAGGAACTTCAAAAAACCTGGCATGACCAAAAGGCTGTACTGACTGTTTACCAGCCAGGACAGAAGGTATGGGTGTTGGAGCCAGTGGCCCCAGCAGCTCTCCAAGACAAACGGAGTGGACCCCATACCATTGTTGAACAGAAGGGTGAGGTTACCTATTTGGTGGACCTAGGAACACCCAGGAGTCCCCACAGGGTTCTCCATGTCAACAGGTTAAAACCATGTGTGGACAGGGCAGACATGGGCTTGCTCATGGCTACTGATGAGGGACAGGAGGAAGAGAGTGACCCACTCCCTGACCTGCTCTCACAGAACCCTGATGATGGGTCAGTGGATGGTGTAGCCTTGGCAGGCAGCCTCACTACCCAGCAGCAGACTGATTGCAGACAGGTGCTCAATCAGTTCAGACACATATTCTCACTGACACCCAGTCAGACTACCTGGTGCACTCATGAAGTGGACACTGGGGACAGTCTGCCTATTAAAAATAAGATGTATAGGCAACCTGACCATGTCAGGGACTGTATCAGGACAGAAGTCCAGAAGATGTTGGTTTTGGGAGTTATTGAACCCTCAGATATCCCTTGGGCTAGTCCAGTGGTCCTTGTGCCAAAACCTCACACCAATGGTGGGAAAAGAGAGATGAGGTTTTGTGTGGACTACAGGGGTCTCAATGCAGTCACTAGGACTGATGCCCATCCAATACCAAGGGCAGATGAGCTAATAGACACTTTGGCCTCAGCCAAGTATCTAAGCACATTTGACCTGACAGCTGGCTACTGGCAGATCAGACTAGCTGATGATGCAAAGCCAAAGACAGCATTCTCAACCCCTAGTGGGCATTATCAATTTGTGGTGATGCCCTTTGGTCTGAAGAATGCACCTGCCACTTTTCAGAGGTTGGTGAATACAGTCCTTACAGGTCTGGAAGCCTATAGTGCAGCATATCTAGATGATATTGCTGTCTTTAGCTCCACCTGGGAGGATCACCTGGTCCACCTCAGAAATGTTTTGTAGGCCCTGCAGAAAGCAGGCCTGACTATCAAGGCCACAAAGTGCCAGATAGGGCAGAGTCAGGTTGTGTACCTGGGCCACCTTGTGGGTGGAGGCCAGGTTCAACCACTGCAGAGCAAGATCCAGACCATCATGGACTGGACTGCTCCAACTACCCAGACTCAGGTGAGAGCCTTCTTAGGCCTGACTGGGTACTATAGGAGATTTGTCAAGGGGTATGGATCAATAGTGACACCCCTGAATGACTTAACTTCCAAGAAAATGCCCAAAAAGGTTCAGTGGACAGTTAGCTGTCAAAAGGCATTTGATGACCTAAAGCAGGCCATGTGCACTGCTCCCATTCTACAGAGTCCTGATTACTCCAAGAAGTTCATTGTCCAAACAGATGCATCTGAATTGGGGGTAGGGGCTGTACTGTCACAATTGAATGATGAAGGTCAGGATCAGCCAGTAGCTTTTATTAGCAGAAGGCTGACCCCTAGAGAGAAACGTTGGTCAGCCATTGAGAGGGAGGCCTTTGCTGTGGTCTGGGCTCTGAAGAAGTTGAGGCCATACTTGTTTGGTACTCACTTCCTTGTTCAAACAGACCATAAGCCCCTCTTATGGCTAAAACAAATGAAGGGTGAAAACCCCAAACTGCTTAGGTGGTCCATTTCCCTACAGGGGATGGACTTCACAGTGGAACATAGACCTGGGAGTAACCATGCCAATGCAGATGGACTCTCTAGGTACTTCCACTTAGAACATGAAGACTTAACTGGGCAAGGTTAGTTTAATGTCCCTACGTTTGGGGGGTTGTGTAGGAGAGTAGGATCTGCTTCACATGGGTACCCCCACTTTTGCTGATGCTTCACTGTTTTTCGACCTTAGTCTGGCTGGGGCCCTGCTAATCAGAACCCCAGCCTAGCTGCTTCCTCTTTAAAATGGTTTCCATGTGCCTTAGGCACATCTCTGATTGGAATCTGGAGTGCCCTTATAAGTCCCTAGTATATGGTATACTATGTACCCAGGGCATATGTACCTCAGAGGCCTACCAGGGGCTGCAGCATGTATTGTGCCACCCCTGGAAGGCCATCCAAAATGACACCACAGGTCTGCTCCTGCAGCCTGGGTAAGGTGGTGCATGCACCCCTTACTGTGATATAGGCTACCTATATCACTACATACATACACACATATAAACCTATGTCACTCCTATGGCAGGCCTTATCAATCCTGAAGGCAGAGTGCGTGGTTCCTATGTGAGAGGGTGCCCCTGCATGAGCTGGGCCCCTCTGCAGCATTCAGAGACCCTTCTCTGCTGCTGTTTGTAGTGCAGCCCGACCATATACTCTTAAGCGCATTATAACCTCGCATTAAATGCTAACTTTGGGATGGCTGCACGGAAACATGTCGTGTTTGGTGTCAAACATCTTGGAATACTACCCCCCGCCAGTTCTGGCGGCGGGGGTAGCATTCCACCCTTCTAGAGGGAGAGACATGTACACACCGGTATACCCGGTACTGACTTTCCAGAGCCCTGGCATCACAAAATGGATGCCGCTGCCACAGACACGAGTCTGGCCTCCTGCTGCTGACCGAAACTCCGGCAGGGGAGGCCTGGACAATAGGTTTCCTGTCCCAGGGAGGTGTAACCACCTCCCCAGACAGGATAGTGTGTATTGGGGCTGGGCGGGAGCACTCTCTGGTGCTTTGAAGTCCTGCACTGGGGCACATTTGGTGTCCCTGTGCATACCCCAGTTCAAACCGGCTCAGGGGCTTCCAGCCCCTGCTCTGGCACGAAACTGGACAAATGGAAAGGGGTGTAACCACCCCTCTGCCCTGACCCTCCCATAGGTGGGGCCACAGAGTATGTCCAACCCCCTACCTTAGTATAAGTATGGGACCCCAGTCCTTAGGACTTTAGATTTCCCTGGACGAAACTCTGACACAGAATCCTGGACTGTCTTGTGGATTGTTACCTGCCTTGTTATGTTGGCCTAGGCCTGGCTGCCATGCTGCTTCTCTTTGCGCACGTTACACTGAGCCGGGCCTTCCTCGCCCTTTGCTCGTGCCAAGTTCTTTTGCACTGTCTGCATTTTCTGTTGTTCACCTTTTTGGGCTCAGTCTGCACAAACATGTACAAGGTCGCATAACAATGTATTCTGGTTCTTCCTGATATGGCCAGTCTCGCGCACCCAGACATAACATTAGGTGCAATTGCCATGAAGAATTTGGTATGCTTTTAATACTGTGGTTTTACTAGCGCTTAACACACTTGGAGAAATCCCTTTCAGTGAGAAGAGCTATGATGTCCTGCTGATGTAATTCTGCATCTAGAGACTGAGGTATGGGGGTTCGCTAGTCAAAGCCCAGAGGTCTTCTATTATTATAATAAACTATCTTACTGCAAGGGGAGGGTGGTAATGTTATTTATACGTTTATCCACTGAGCTCTGAGATGCTTTCCCCGTTTGTATTCTATGGAATTGTAACCATGCTGCTTATATTAGTCATATGCATTATGCTATTAGTACTGACACGTGTACTGTACATTAGAGCACGTAAGTTGGAATAAATATTTTAACCTATCCAGTGTCTCTTCCTACGCATCTTGTGGACAAGTACGAGTGAGAAATGAAAGAGTGTTCTTGCTTCCGCGAGTCCTGAGATAAAGATACCGTGTTCTGGGTTGTCCAAACATTAGTACTTGGGTGCTAATGGGATGCTAAGCTAGTTGGGTTGGGGTTTTTGGGTGCTACGGTATATGGTGGCAAACCACTGTATTCCGGGGTCCCATTTTCCTGTGCATAGCTCTGTGTATGTGCAGAAACCTTATGACATGGCGCCCAACGTGGGGCCCCGGAATACAGTGGTTTGCCACCATATACCGTAGCACCCAAAAACCCCAACCCAACTAGCTTAGCATCCCATTAGCACCCTCCCCTTGCAGTAAGATAGTTTCAGGGCCATGTTCATCCTGTACTTTTTTAATTACAGAGGGCAGCACCGTGTTTGGTTCAATGGCGCCCTACCACAACCAACTACCGCAGTTCGTTTAGGCCCCTTATCAATTCAGGGGCCACTTGGCCTGTATTGGCCGGGTATACCCCGCATCCAAATTA